>JAUZSU010009737.1:0-11197 GCA_034780255.1 Parotocinclus maculicauda
CCCTTCTTTCCTTGTTTCCTTCCTTCTGTCCCGCTTTACTTCCTCCCTACTTTCCTTCCTTTCTTTCTTTCTTTCTTTCTTTCTTCCTTCTTTCCTTCTTACCTTCCTCCCTTTTTTCCTTCCTCCCTTCCTTACTTCCTTCCTCCCTACTGTCCTTCCTTTCTTTTTTTCTTCCTTCCTTCTTTTCTTCCTAATTTTCTTTCTTTCCTTCCTTCTTACCTTCCTCCCTTCTTACCTTCCTCCCTTCTTACCTTCCTCCCTTCTTTTCTTCCTTCCTTCCTTTCTTCCTTCCTTCCCTCTTTCCTTCGTTTCTTTTTTTCTTCCTTCTTTCCTTCTTACCTTCCTCCCCTCTTACCTTCCTCCCTTCTTTCCTTCCTCCCTTCTTTCTTTCCTTCCTTTCTTTCTTCCTTCCTTCCTTCTTTCTTTCCTTTCTTTCTTTCTTCCTTCTTTCCTTCCTTCCTTCTTACCTTCCTCCCTTCTTTCCTTCCTCCCTTCTTTCCTTCCTCCCTTCCTTTCTTCCTTCCTTTCTTTCTTCCTTCCTTCCTTCCTCTCTAATTTTCTTCCTTACCTTCCTTCTTTCCTTGTTTCCTTCCTTTCCTCTTTCCTTCCTTTCTTTCTCTCTTTCTTCTTTCCTTCTTACCTTCCTCTCTTTTTTCCTTTCTCCCTACTTTCCTTTCTTTCTTTCTTCCTTCCTCCCTACTTTCCTTCCTTTCTTTCTTTCTCTCTTCTTTCCTTCTTACCTTTCTCCCTTCTTACCTTCCTTCCTTTCTTTCTTTCTTCCTTCCTCCCTAATTTTCTTTTTTCCTTTCCCTTCTTTCCTTCCTTCCTTCCTTCCTTCCTTCCTCCCTACTTTCCTTCCTTCCTTTCTTCCTTCCCCCTTCTTTCCTTCCTTCCTTCCTTTCTTCCTTCCTCCCTGCTTTCCTTCCTTTCTTTCTTCCTTCCTCCCTGCTTTCCTTCCTTTCTTTCTTCCTTCCTCCCTACTTTCCTTCCTTCCTTTCTTTCTTCCGTTTTTCCTTGTTTCCTTCCTCCCTTCTTTCTTTCTTTCTTTCTTTCTTTTTTATTTATTAGTTCTTTCCAGTATTGTTATAAACTTAAATCTTAATCTCATCTCATACTTTTCTTTGTTGTTTATATACATATACACACACACACATATATATATATATATAATGTTTTTTAAAATAATTTTTACTCTTTTTACCTTTCTATATTTTTTTATTCTTTGATTCTTTCTGACCTTTTCTTTTTTTGTTGTTTTTTATTTTTTTCTGACTTGCAGTTTTATTTAACTGTTTTTACATTAAAGTATCTCATCTTTACTCATTCTTTCATTCTCTTTTCTAGTTTACAATAATAATCTCGTTATTTATTTCCTGTTCGCTCTGCACTCAGTGATTTATTCTTAATTATTACTCTTTATTTTTCTCTTGTCATTAATTAAATATTTGTGGGTTTTTTTAGATTTAGCTTCTTCACATTTCTTTTTAATGTTGATGATTTTCTTACTGACTAATGTTATAACAGGGCGGCTGATTTCTCTTTCTCCCTCTGTTTATTATTTATTATTTATTTATTTATTGTTTGTTTTTTATTTGCTTATTGTTTATTATTTATTTGTTGGTATTTATTATTTATTTGTTTGTATTTTGTTGTTTATTATTTGTTTGTTTGTTGTTTATTGGTTGTTGTTTTATTTGTTTGTTTGTTGTTTATTTGTTTGTTGTTGATATGTTTATTCGTTGTTGTTGTTTATTATTTATTTGTTTTATAGGCGAGTTTGTATCGGGGAGGTTATAACCGCTTCACTCCGTACTGATCTCCAATCGGATCCTGATCTCTGATTGGCTGAAGATCATCGTAACGAATCATCTGATCTGATCTGATACGGAGCCTGAGATTAATAACAATCCTACTGGGACTAACCGACGGCTCTCACTGTTAGCATTGATAGCACACTGTTAGTACTGTTAGGTATATTAGCATTGTTAGCACTGTTAGCATTATTAGGTATGTTTGAGTTATTAGCACTGTTAGGTATGTTAGCAATGTTAGCACTGTTAGCTCTGTACAGTATGATAGCAATGCTAGCCCAGTTAGCACTGTACAGTATGTTAGAATTGTTAGCATTGTGATCATACACTAGTACTTTAAAGTTTGTGAACCCTTTATTGTTTTTTTCTCCATCATCAGATTTATATATATATATATTTTTTGTTTGTATTTAATATTTTAATCTTGTTTCTTTATCGGGTTTTGGGTTAAAAAAAAACATTATTTTTTGTCTTTTACATGGTTCACAAACTTTCTCCTCTGTACAGAGCAATGCTGTTAGCGCTGTTAGCATTAGGCTAACGATGAACTACTGATAAATCTAAGAATAATTTGGTAACAAGCAAAAGTTTTGGCACTCACGGCGAAATTAAGTGTTTTGTTTTGTTGTTTTTCTTAAAACCTTTTTATTACTATTTAATAATTTAAGAATTTGATTAAGTAATAGCGCCCCCTAGTAGCTTACATTTACTTTTTAAAATCTATTTTCTGCTTCCTTTCTTAATTCTTTGATTTAGTTCAGAATCTCTTTGTTTCTTTCTTCTTGTTTCCTTTTCTTTCTTTTTATTCTTAAATTTTTTCCTCTTTAACTTTCTTTTTATTTTACATTCTATTTAATCTGTCCTTCCTCTCTTCTTTACTCTCTCTTTCTTTCTTCATTCAGAATTTATTTTACTTCTATATCCATTTATTCCTTTTATCCTCAATTTCTAACTTATTTTATTTTTTACTTTACTTATGATTTTTTTTTTTTTGTTACATTATTTTTTACCACTTTGTGATACTATTTCTTAATTAACATTTTAGTTTGTTTTTCTTGATTTATTTTAGATCGATCTTGTAGATCTTTTCTTTCCTCCTTTCTTACATTTCTTTAATTCTTGAAAACTGAATTCTTTTTTCCCTTTCACTTTCCTTTACTGCCTCTTTTTTATATTTATATAATTCTTTCTTTCTGTTTTTTTTTTCTTCCTTTTCTTTTTCTGGTTTATGTTATCTTCTTTTTCTTTTAATTATTTATCTACTTGTTTCTTTTTTCTTTAGTTTCTTGATTTCTTTCTATTTCCTAATATTCCTTACTTATTTTTCTTTTTTTATCCATTATTATTTTCTTCTTCCTTTATCAGTTTCTTTCTTTTATTCTTCTATTCCTTTCATTCTTTCCTAAATACATTTTCCTTATATCCCTTAAATGCTTTCTTTTTTGATCCTTTCATCTTTTACTTTACATTGAATCCTTTTTATTAGTTCTATCCTTGTTTTTTTTTCCTTTCTTCTTTTTCCTTTCATTATTTCTAAAATTATCTTTGTGATATTTTTTTATTCTCTCTCCATTTCTTTTTTCTTCTTTCTCTTTCTTTTGTTTTTAAATTATTTCTATTTCCTTCCTTCTTTCTCTTTTCATTCTTCCTTAAGTTCTTTTTGTCACATTTTTCTTTTGTTTTCTTCTTTTCCTTTTTCTTTTTTCATTTCTTTCTGGATTAGGATTAAAAAATAAACACACGCCCATGTGCCACATCTTTTGCTTTTCCTCTCTATATTTATGTGTTGTATATATGCAGTATGATATCATAAGCTCCGCCCCCGTATGTACAGGGACACGCCCATCACTGTGTATAGTCCTCTTATTATGGCTGTGTTACCAGGTTACAGTCCAAGAATGAACTGATTAAGGCTGTGGAGTACAGTGTGTGTGTGTGTGTGTGTGTGTGTGTGTGTGTGTGTGTGTGTGTTATATATATATGATGTTATTTTGTGATACAGGTGACTCAGCTTCTTCCTCCTTCTCGTCCCTCTCGTTATCTACCTCTGTTCTCATCATCAATAATCAATCAATCATCACTTATTGATCAGATTAGGAGTGTGTGTGTGTGTGTGTGTGTGTGTTTACAGGTGTTTGCTGTGACCCTGTCCTCCTGCCCTCACCTGTCTCCTTTCTCTCTCATGACCTTTTTTTCCTCTCGCTTATTTTTCTTCTTCTTTCTTTCTTTTATTGATTTATTTTAAAAATAAATTCTCTCTTTTCTCTCTCTGCTGTTTTTTTTCTTCTTTTTTCACACCAAAAGCTTTTATTCTGTTTCTGCTATAAAAACATTTATTTATAGAAAATGAAAACTTTATTTAAAAACATCTGAGGCAAGAAAAATAATCCTGTATTTATTCTTTATGCTTTTAAAAAATATATTTCCTCTGCATTTATTTATTTATTTATTTACTATTTACTTTTATTATTTCTGCTTTCATTCTGTCTTCCTTACTTTCATTTATATTTAATTAATGAATTAATGAATGTATATTATATTTTTAATTATATATAAACATAGTATATTTCTGCTAGTTTTTTATTATATTATTTGATAAGATGTTTTGTTATAATTATATTTATAATTATAAATATTATTCATGTTGATTAATAATTTTTATTGTTATTATATATATTTTTATAATTAAATTATAATATTTATAACTTTCTAATTTATAAACTATGATATATTTATAACTTCTCTATTTTATCACAGTCATATCTTTCTTTTTTTTCTTGTGTCTTGTGTTGTTTTTACTTTCTTTCCTTTTCTTTATTCTTTAAGTTTTTCTTACTTTCCTCTTGACATTTTTTTCTTTTTCTTTTATGTATTACTAATATTTTTTATTCTTCTTTTTATTAAACTCTTTTCTTATTTACCTTTTCTTTTATGCATCCATTCTTTCCTTCCTTCTATTTCATTCTTACATCATTTTGTTTTCTCTTATCTTTCTTACTCATTTGGCTTCTTTTTTCTGCACATTTTGGTTTTTTTTTTTTAGTTTTTTCAGCATTATTCTTTTTAATTTATCTCACTCTGTCTTTTTTCTTTCATTTCGCCCAAGTTGTGTTTTTACTATTTGTAATTCTTATCTTTTATGCCTTTATGTCCTGCAGTTCTCCTTTCATAATTTCTTTCTTTCTTTCTTTCTTTCTTTTGTTTATTATTTGTTTTCCTCTGCAGCCTTCATATTTTTTTCTTCCTAATCTTTAGCAGTTTATCGTTTTCTTCCTTTTTTTTCTGTTTTTCTTGCTTTCGTCTTTTTTACATTTATGCATGATGCTCTTTTTTCACCTTGTTCCTTTTTCTCGTTTTGTTTTTTCACTTGTTTATTTTTGATTTGCAAAGATATCCATCTTATATTCATATTTACTTTCTTTCCCATTTTTTTCTTCCATTCGTTTTGTTTTTGTTTGTAGTTATTTTCCTTTGATTTATTTATTGATTAATAATTCTAGTTATTCTTTTTTTGTTTTCCTATTTTTTTCTGTTCTTTTTTATTTGATCACTTTACTCATACGCAAATAATCTAATCAAATTATCATTCTTTACTCTGTGGCCTTTCTCTGTAAATTAAAAAATATATATTTTCTGTTTTTTCTTTTTATTTATTAGCACTTTCTTATCTTATTTCTGTTTGATTGTATTTCTTTCTTTCTTTTTTCTAATTTATTTGTATGGTTGGCTGATCTGACTTCATCTGTTTTTCTTTATTTTCTTACTTTCTTTAGTCCCTACTGTTATGTTTAAGCTCTTATTCTTTCTGCTTTTGTTATTTCTTTAAGCGCTTGCTTCTTTCTGTCTTTTTCCTGCTCTTTCTTTTTTCTTTCCTGTCTTTCTTTCTTCCTTGGGGGTTTTCTTTCTTTCTTTAGGATTTTTATCTTGTCTTTTTCTATTTTAAAATACTTTTTGCTGATGTGTTGCTTTTATCATCCATCATCTTTTTCTTTCTTTTTTCTTTTTGTTCTTGCTTGCTTTGCTCTTGTTCCATCCATCCTACTTTCTGTATGTTTCACTCTATTCTTAAATCATTTTTTATATTTATCTGTTTGCACCCCATTCTTTCTGTATGTTTTTTAATTTGCACATAATCATCTGCTTTGCTTTAATTTCTTTAAATGAATGCTCTGCAAATTCTTTTTATACTTTAATCTTCTTTTCTCTTCTTTTTTTCATCTCCCTACTACTTGCTTTGCTTTTGTTAAATCTTTTATTATTCTTTGGATTCATTTTTTAACTCTATTTCTCTGCCTCCTAATTAAATTAGTCTTTATTATAAATATTTTTATTTCTTTGCTTTGCTGTTTTTTATTAATATCATCATCCTTTTTCTCTTTTTATATTCTTTTAATTTTCCTCTTTATCTTTTTCCTCTTTTATCTGTTTCACTCCTTATCAAATCTTATTGTTCTTATGTTACAAATTTGCTCAATTTTTATTTTTAAAATTTTCACATTTTATTCACTTATTTTGTTTCCCCTTCTTATCATGTTTTATTCAACTGTTCTTATTTACAAGTGCTGCACATTTTAAAAATGTCATTTTCCTTCTCTTTTGATTATTTTCTTTTTTTCTCTGTATTTCCATTTTCCTCTTCTTCTTCTACATACATTTCTCTCCCTTTATTCTCCCATGTAATACCATGAGTCACCTGTAGGTGGTGCTGTGTGTTATTCTCTCACTGAGCTGCATTAAGTGAATAAACTACTTGTTTATATGCAGTGATGGTTTTTTAATAATATGGCTTACTGCTGTAGCAACAAGAAACAAATTCGATCTGGAGGTTTTAAACTTTTGAATCCAATGCAGTTCTTTGTTGTTGTTTTTTTTAAATAAAGGTGTGAAGCTGAATTTGAGTTGTAAAGTACAAACGGGGTTAGATCTGGCCTTGTTATTTTGATAAGGGTAAAACCGGATGGGGATGGTTTTATCAACTTTTTCTCACAGAACCAGGGATGCCTATAAGTGACTTTAAACGTGGCATGGTTGTTGAGTATTTCAGAAACGGGATCAGCTGGGATTTTATTTATGTATTTATTATCCTTTATTTCACCATTAAAAATCACTCATTCAAGATTCTCTCATTTGAAGACATAACACATCAATAAAAAGTTTTAAACCATCCACCATAGCCTTCCCTAATGGTACCAAATATCATTCAGATATTTAAATTCAATAGTTAGAACGTATTTTGTAATTATAACGCATTTTCAATGCCAACGTCCTTTAGATAATGATAGACTATAAATTCTACAAACACATTGTATTACAGAACCAGTACACATTATGTTTATCTAATGTTCATCTAATGTACAATGTAGGTCAAAGTTTAATTGTTCTCCAAAGTACAAAAAGTAACCAAGTTATGGTGTCGTTTTAAAAACTAGTCACATGATGCATTGAAAAGAAAATCTCACGACCCGTCCAATTGTACAACTCGAAAAATGAGAGGTAACTCCCGTTATGTCTGAACTAAAACAAAATGTTCAACAAGGCTTTGACATGAAGTTTGTTCAACATGTTTGACCTTAACTATTCTGTGACACATCTTATATTTATAACTTCTCTATTTTATCACAGTCATATCTTTCTTTTTTTTCTTGTGTCTTGTGTTGTTTTTACTTTCTTTCCTTTTCTTTATTCTTTAAGTTTTTCTTACTTTCCTCTTGACATTTTTTTCTTTTTCTTTTATGTATTACTAATATTTTTTATTCTTCTTTTTATTAAACTCTTTTCTTATTTACCTTTTCTTTTATGCATCCATTCTTTCCTTCCTTCTATTTCATTCTTACATCATTTTGTTTTCTCTTATCTTTCTTACTCATTTGGCTTCTTTTTTCTGCACATTTTGGTTTTTTTTTTTTAGTTTTTTCAGCATTATTCTTTTTAATTTATCTCACTCTGTCTTTTTTCTTTCATTTCGCCCAAGTTGTGTTTTTACTATTTGTAATTCTTATCTTTTATGCCTTTATGTCCTGCAGTTCTCCTTTCATAATTTCTTTCTTTCTTTCTTTCTTTCTTTTGTTTATTATTTGTTTTCCTCTGCAGCCTTCATATTTTTTTCTTCCTAATCTTTAGCAGTTTATCGTTTTCTTCCTTTTTTTTCTGTTTTTCTTGCTTTCGTCTTTTTTACATTTATGCATGATGCTCTTTTTTCACCTTGTTCCTTTTTCTCGTTTTGTTTTTTCACTTGTTTATTTTTGATTTGCAAAGATATCCATCTTATATTCATATTTACTTTCTTTCCCATTTTTTTCTTCCATTCGTTTTGTTTTTGTTTGTAGTTATTTTCCTTTGATTTATTTATTGATTAATAATTCTAGTTATTCTTTTTTTGTTTTCCTATTTTTTTCTGTTCTTTTTTATTTGATCACTTTACTCATACGCAAATAATCTAATCAAATTATCATTCTTTACTCTGTGGCCTTTCTCTGTAAATTAAAAAATATATATTTTCTGTTTTTTCTTTTTATTTATTAGCACTTTCTTATCTTATTTCTGTTTGATTGTATTTCTTTCTTTCTTCACATCTTACTCCAAAATTAATTCAGAGCGAGTTTTTCTATGGACCACTTGGGCGGATTTTACAGATTTCTGCTCAAATTTAATGTCCCTAATGTCCTCATACTTTTAAATTGATTCTTTTATTGACTTTGTCCATAAACCAGAGTCGATATCTGGAAATTTCAGATTTCAAATTACAGATCGTTTGATGTATTTTCAAACAATTTCACAACTCTGTAACCTTTTTTGACAGCTTCTGTAATTTCGGGGAAACACCACACGGTGGTCAGACATCTCTCACTATCTGAATGAACACATTTGCTTTTCTGACTCGTCCTACATAGAGAAAACAATTGTTATTGATGTAGAGGTAAAGTCTCGTAAAATAATAAAAGTAATCAATTCTCTCACCAGGTTTAGCTTAGTAAGTGAAATGCATTTGTTCTACCACCAAAAAGATCATCTTATAAAATCAGGATCTTTAATGCTTACATAAAACATGTAGGCTGTGAGCAGGTCGTGTTTCTATCTTACAACATTTACAGAGAAATTAGAACCTTTTCGATAAATTCTTCTCAATAAATCTTTTATTTATTTATTTAACAAAACCACATACAGCATGTTACAATTATTAACGTCTGGAACGAAATGTCAAAGAGGAATTTTCCAATGATGCTTTACTTTTTTTAAATTGTGTCTTCGTTGGTGACGCTGAATTCCCTTAGTCATTGATCAACACGGGAAAGGGATAAATGGGTTCCGTCTATGACAGCATGTCCAAAACATTAACCTTTGCTGACCCCGTACCATGATAGAGCCTTTTTGTTTTATCTGTAATCCTGATTGGTCTAAGCACAGTCCCTGTTTCCACGGTGATGGTCCATCTGAGATTCCTCCCATCCCAGAGAAGTTTGTGGGCGTGGTTATAACACGAGTTGTTTTTTATACAGTAAAGTTATAAGTGGTATTTATGAATGTAACTCTGTATTATAGAGCTTAATAAAGGTGGGATAAAAATCCCTTACCCATGTGCTCCTATCAGATATGGATCAATAATAGTTCTGAGGGAGGGGAGGGAGATCACCCCTGTTCAGTTTAGTTTTTAGGACTGAAATTCCTCTGTATTTTGACTGGTTGAATGATATTATGGTCTGTAGAGGGAGAAATATCTATAATAAATCCCTTCTGATCTTTATCAGAGGAACATTTAGTGATTAACTGGAGGGAGTTCCTCTGATCATCGTTACACCTCAAAACTCTCTCAAATCAGGATTAAAATCACCTGTTTGAAATCACATCATTATTTATCTTTTTACCTCATTACTAACCCTAAGTTGCCTGAATTTGAAATGCAGGAGGTTTATTTTATTAACAAAATAAAAGAAGCCAAGCAGAAAAAAACAGCATTACATTTTTATCCCGTCTGCACTGAAATAAAAGTTTGCATTTTCCGTCCTGATCCAACTGTTTCTGATATGTTTTATTATTAATAACAATAATAATCATTATTATTATTGTTATATTAATAATAAGGCCAGACTTTTTTTAATTGCTTGTTTCCCAGATGTCCCTACTTGAGAATCTTGAGAAAAATACAAATAAATCTTTATTTTTCAGCACTTTTTAATTTTTTGAGGACGATGTGGAATCAATACAAGGAAGGAGGAAGAAATAAAAATACATTTTTATTTAGAAATAACATTTATTTAACCTACAATTAAATTAAAGTGAATCTGGAAAAAAATTTAATGAACAGAAGAAAACCGTTGGCTCTCCACCGGAGGGCGGAAAAAAAAATTAAAAATTTCCAACCATTGGTGCTGCGGCGGATCCGAGAAATACCAAAAAAAAAAAAAAAAATTTTTATTTTATTTTTTGTATTCTTTAAATATAATTGTCGGCGAAACAAGTAATAAAAAAAGTCTGGTCTAACATATAAAACCTGACTTGATTTTCCTTGCCACTGTCGCCCTGCAGCACTGAATTATATTGACTGATAATGAATTAATTGATTTCTAAAGCTGCTCTGAGACAATGCTGCGTTATAAAAAGGCGCTACAGGATCGGCCTGGGTGGCCGGGTTGGACTCCTTTTGGACGGAGACCCCAGAGCCTGGAAGGGATCCCACCGTGTCCTTCAGGCATCCCGTACAGAACGTCCACGGCTCTTCCAGACAGTCAGAGAGAGGAGACGATAAAGAGCCGAGCTCAGACTGGAGGTCTCAGGTAGATCTGTCCCAGCTCCGCCCCCAAAGCTCCGCCCCCCACGCCGTCTCCTTCCCCCAGCGGCCTTATCAAATAATTCCCCTTCTGCACAGGAGGAGGAGGTGGAGGAGGAGGATGGAAGTCCACCCGGCCTGTCAGCGTCAGCTCTGCGTATCGGTTCTCCTCCGATATTACCCACGAGCCCCGTAATAGCAGCGCTGATAAAAACGGGGCGCCGACACGTGACCGGAAACCCAAAAACGGTACGGGATCTCTCACCTGATCGTCCTCTTTATAGTCCTGAAGAGCGACACACTCACACCGGTCATCCTCCAGGTTATATCCGGTCGTGATCTGGAAAAGATATAAACCCAAAGTATGGAGACGCCTCTTCTAAAGATCAGAGTTTTACTGCCACTCATGGGAATTCAGTCAGACTGGCAGGTTTTATAAGACTGTACCCTAAACTGGTCAGACTGGCAGGTTTTATAAGACTGTATCCTAAACTGGTCAGACTGGGAGGTTTTATAAGACTGTACCCTAAACTGGTCAGACTGGCAGGTTTTATAAGACTGTACCCTAAACTGGTCAGACTGGCAGGTTTTATAAGACTGTACCCTAAACTGGTCAGACTGG
>JAUZSU010009748.1:0-22835 GCA_034780255.1 Parotocinclus maculicauda
GGAATCCCGATGGTATGAAGATGACCTCGCCCCGAACAGCGCTAAAACCATGCCTTTATAGGATGTGAAGCATCTGTTTGGGATCAGGACATAATTATGATAATGGATATATAGGCCGCCTCACCAATGGCTTTGTAATGGCGACCGGCGAGGACAGCCGAACGCTCCGGGGGAAGGTAGGAACCCTAACAAAATGAAGCCAAGTCTTTGGAATTACATGGACCTGCCAGCCATTGGAATGCTTGTGCACATGTATACATGACCACCTGAATAATCAGATAACTGCACTTGCTGAACACTGAGGTCAATTAAAGCTGATTTGCTTTCAACTTTAACAGAACCTGCATAATCTGAAATGCACTTATTTATAGGCTTCAAACATTGAGCACTGCACTGTGCGGGAGAACGATTGCCTCCTTCCATGCTGGCCTGCACTCACCTTGAGACCAAGCATGCTTGCGAAATCAGAATGCTAATTTTTATGGTGAAGAAAAGAGCGCTTGCACAGCATAATGGACTTTATGGATATAATTATGTTGTGGCTTTTTTTGGAATCATTTTTGGGCGTGCTGTCACACAGTTCTCTCATAAGCCTTAGAGATTTATTGATTACGCAATGCAGTAACTTTTGGCTGTGCTGTCTGCATAAGCACATTTAAACAGAGGCAACTAAAGTTGTGTTCTGAGTTCACTACATACCCACTTCGTCACACTAGTCAAACAAACTGCACTTTGTTGGTCAAATGTGCTCTGAGCAATTCCCCATTACAGCCCTTCAATTGCATTTATAACTGTATTTATATTCTAAATATGTCTCAAACTATTTGAGAATGTGAAATCACTGCATAAAATGTGCTATTTGCATATAAAAAATATAATACATTTGTTTTGTCCATTTTCTATGTCGGTCTGCTTAAGTGTACTGCAAAGGTAAATACAGTATCCAGTAGGATTGGAGCATCCTACTCTAAGGCCCTATAAAATCCATTTTATCCATCTGATAGATTCTATGTCGGTCTGCTTAAGTGTACTGCAAAGGTAAATACAGTATCCAGTAGGATTGGTGCATCCTACTCTAAGGCCCTATAAAATCAATTTTATCCATCTGATAGATTTGAATTAAAATTTAAGAGATTTATTAGCGCCTAACCACGGTTTACAATTTCCAAATTTTGTACTTTTTCCTCAAAGTTTGTTTACTGCACTGTAAGTGATCACAAAACTTTTAGCATCATTTACAAACTACATCCTCAGTGAAATCATTTTGAGATGATTAAGAATCTCTTGTAAATAGACCTAAATATTTGAAAAGACAAATTATGTTTGAATCGAGCACTGGGGTGCCTTGTGTAGAAGCCAGTTAAATAGCATGCTCTACAAAATCTAACCACTTATTCATATTTATTTGGCAGACACTTTTACCTGAACACGCCTAAAAATAAGATTTGATCTAAGATCTATGATCTAAGCTCTAGATGGTTACATGCCGTGCTAAAGGGCTCAGAAGTGGCATTTGTGGGAATTTTTATTTCATTATACTGGGAGAGAAGAGTTCATGGAAAAAGTGTTGGAAGGAATGGGGTGTTTGGCTTGAGATATATATTTCCTATACTATCTGTGGTTGAAAGCTGATAAGGATCACAGTTGCAGTGTAATGCAAAAGTTTAGGAAATAAGTAGTCAGTGATTTGTGGGCGAGTAGGGCTGTAGCAGGGCGTCTTGCAGGAAATGCCTGTCTCTTACATCAGAGAACCTCGTGACCATAAGACGGAGCATCTGTCAGGGTCAAGAGCTTATTCTTATTTAAGAATCTTTACCCTCCTGTAATAAATGAGAGACTTTTAGATGCTTGAGTTAGATGCTGCGTTACAATAATTGTAACAAATACATTTATTGTGATGACTTTAGTCTGTTAAGATGTTCAGAATTAAAAAATGATAAATAATATAACTAGAGTAGGTACTGTGAGTGTTGTACTGTAAGTAGGTAGTGGGAGGTTTTGTAAAGAAGCCACTTTTTATTTTGACGGAGAATCAGATTCCCACAGTCCCAGTACTGAAAGGCACAAATGCTATGAACAAGAAAAGCAGAACTTATACATGATCTCAATGCTCAGGTTTAAAAGAAAAAATTGTTACGGCTCCCACGGTGCCCTACTTGCGCTTGGACAATGAGCATGTGCACCGTCAACATGGGTGTTTTGGTCTAAGAAGCTTAACCCGAGACTTTACCTGCTTGAGAAGATTGACCAGGATCCTAAAATTGATATGGTGCTACTTATTCAAGTCTTAGTTGGTAGGAATTTTATCATCCTCTGAACCTTTGCCCTGTCCCTAGCAGTGGATTTAATTAGACTGGGTCACTATAATTTGTCTGTTGTCTTGTTTTGTGATTATTGTTATTTTATTTGATATTTTTGTGATTTTGTATGTTCTTCAAGATGCTGTGCCTTTACCAGGCCACCATTATAAATAAGCAGGTTTGTAGGTGCTAATGACTTGCCTGGTTAAATAAAGGCTAAGTTACTTACTAAGCATACTTGCTAAGATCAGATACAGTGTTTTAGTTACAATGTTAAGAACAGAGAATGTTGGTTACACACTGGATTTAGGTGAGAATATAGTGATGAGATATGTGATAAAAATCCACTCACTTTAACGACCCAAGGCCCAAGTACTTACATTATAAGTCATTTTTATAAGCCATTATAATCAATTGTAAGAGTAATTTATCGTTTAACTCCGGACGTTGCAGTGATAATTATTACATCAACGCTGTGAATCCACAGGCAGAGGGGGGAGTATAAAAGCATAAGTCAATTATGTGTGCGTGTGTGTGTGTGTGTGTTTTAACTATCATACTCAATTGATACTCAAACTTACTTGTGTTTGTGTTTATGACTTCTGCGGCTGCTCATTGTTTGTTATTTTACTACCTGTATATTCTCACTTACCTATAACTATGTAAACTGGTTCACGTTTACTTGTTGAGTCTGGCTGAACTTCTGTGTTTTTTATTATATTTTCTTTATTATGCAGCAGTTGGCTAAGGGAGGGAGTTATAGTGGTCAAATACTTTTATAGCAAACTGTTAGATACTATATAAAGTATTACTATGGAGACTTGAGTTGGTGTCATATCGGTCCTCTGGCCTGCCATGATGATTAACATATACAATTGGCCAGAGATTGTACAGGGATGATCACAAGTGTGTGTAGGCACTTTTTTGAGACCCTTCAATGGGAAGTCCGAACATGATGGAAAACATCAACAGGAAATTAGGCATGACTAAATTTGGATGAAAAACTGAAAAAAAACCTTCTGAGTAAAACACTTTCCATGACAAACGAGTTAGTTCACCTGCCTCTTAAGGTGCTTTTGCAACAGAGGAAATTTTCCATACAACTCTGCCCCTGTTCCCACAAGTTTGCATAACAGGAATTGGGGATGATTGTAGTCTTTAGAATGCAGTGTATAGGGATCTTTTTTATTCCATATTTCAAGGTAAGATCTTTTCTCAGTTCATAGCAATGATGTAATTATTCAGTGGTTGTTCCAGACCAGTTTTAAATATACTTCTTCACCGATAGCTGTATAAACAACAAATATTTGCACTATAAATGCAGAAAGAAGCACATACGAATGAAGTCCAGGCTTTACTGAGCCCATATGAGACAACACAATTAAATGAAATTTGTGTGCCTTTGTTAACTTCAGCATCACACAGTGTTCCTATTGGATATGTGAAAGCAAACCAAAAAGTCCTGGAAGAACATCCTGTAGTTCTTGAGGGAGCTTTGTGCAATTAGTTACCCCTGAACTAATCCCAAAAACTGTTTGGTGTGAAATCAGTTTTACTGTATCTGTATAAGATTTACTAGCACAAATTATGTTTGCTAAAACCTTCACTCTTGTCTCATATTTAAGTAAATGCTATCTTTTTTCCATTGCATACTTACACTGCTCACACAAATTATGGGATATTTAATTAGGGGACATTTCATTTTGAAATATCTCATAATTTTTGTGAGCAGTATATATATATACTGTACATCACCCCTCCACACAATTCTGCAACGATGAATCACTGGTTAGAGTATTGCTTGAGAGTCGTTACACTGTTTAAGGTTAGTTTCTGATCCACTCAACATGCCTTCACGTGTGTTCGCATAGCTTCTTAAAAACACCTGTGCCACTTCACCTCAGCAGTGCTCTCTATAATCCTCTGACCTTTGCCTTCTGTTCTTGCAGGTGATGTGTCTCCAATCAGCATGTCTCCTATTAGTCAGTCCCAGTTCATCCCGCTGGGAGACATCCTGTGTCTGGCCATCTCGGCCATGAACTCGGCCCGAAAGACCGTCACACAGGAGACGCTCATCGAGCATCTTGCAACATGCTTCCCAGGTATGTGATCCTTGCACACTCTTGGAAACTATAAATCACATTTCTCAACATATTTGAAGGTGGCCTCCAGACTGCCACTGTTAAGACCATGACCAGGGACTTCAACTGCTTAACCTACTTGTTAGTCCTCTAAATAGAGACTTGTTAAATGGTCTGTGATGACTCGGCGATTTAGGTTTTTAATCACGGTTGACGTTTCATGTCTCGCCACCAGCAAGCAACTTTTTGGAGACTCTGAAATGCAGCTTGTACCTAAGAAATTTAAGAGTTTGATGATTTAATATTGAAGTTTGATGTTTACTTCACATTTTTCTGAGATTATTGGCTGGTTTCAAAGTAGATCCAATTATTACCAGAGTCATGTAAACACAGAGGTTTCCCATTATCTAATTACTGTAGTGTGTATAAATGCACTCAGTGATTAAGGTGCTGGACTGTTGACCAGAAGGTTGAGGGATCAAGTATTTACATCACCAAACTGCCATAGCCCTAAGCTTCACGTAGTCATCCCTTAAATCTCTATTCTTTTGAATTTCTTAGATCATCTGTTGTTAGTGCATTTTCTGAATGGCAAATGATGCCTCACTGATTAACATACTGGACTATTGACCATAAGGATGGTCAAGTAACACAGAGCTGCCATTGTTAGTCCAAACAGCAATGTGTTGATCTGTTCAGTTCAATTGTACTTGTATCTGCTGAATGTTTAGTGGACTACTTGGCTTTTACTTATGAACCCTCATCAGAAAGCTGATACTGCCACTTCTGCACACTTGGACTGTATCTTGTCTTAATTATAAGCTGATTTGCATGAAAGCATGACTTAGTTGTTAAAACTCCAGTTTAAAGTGTAAATCCAGGCTCTACCAAATTGCCATAGCTGGTCAACTGAGTCACGTCATCCTTCCTTCCATTATCTTCTGCTTAATTTACACAGGGTTGCGGGCCAGCCGGGGCCCACCAGGCAACTCTGGGCGACAACTAAGGAACAACCCTAGACAGGGTGCCAATCCATCGTAGCTAAGTCACACCATTAGGCTTAAATTTTTGTGCTTTTTTAAAATTGCTTACTCTTTCTCTGTTTTTGTGAAATGTTTATGGATTTACTTTTAACTTCAGGGTTTTAAACAGAAAATCAGCTATACATATTAATAGTTTCTTTTTTTATTCAATGTATTCACATTTTTGCAGTTGTGATTCACGTGTAAGATTCTAATGATGCTGTATAATAGTTTCACTTTCTATGGAATATATGTAAATTAATTCATGTTGGACAGAAGTGGTTACTGCATGTTTTTCAGGTTTTCTTATTTACATGCATCTGAACATGCACAGAGGCAGCATTGTTGTGGGTCTTGTAGTTCTTCCTGTCTGTGTCTTTGTAAGATTTTCTTTTGAGGTTATTGTGGATCCCTTCATTATAGTTTGCAAAAATGTAAATTAAACTAAAAATTCTAGTGGATTTTGTTTTATTAGAAAAACACTTTGAAATGGAACATGAATCATTCCCACCTCATGTGGCGTTAAACTGTATCCTACAAGCTTAAGTAAGTTCAAACAAGATAAAAATGTGTCCTAAGATTACATGTTTATTATCATTTGGCTATCAGTTTTATTAGCCCAGGTATGTGATTAAAAATGTCCTCAAGTCAGAATAGGAAAAATAAAATAGAGCTTCTAGTCCACTTCTGTTACGTTCCTTATGTAGTAACATGAGGCGTAAGAATAATAGCACTGAGAGCTGCAAATCATGTGAGGTGCATAACTCTAATTTGTAGAGTCATGAACAAACTATGCAGTAATGAAAATGAATTGGTTGGAATGTGCACTGAGGGACACGAAGATGTTTAGTCACTAGCATATATTTCTCCACCATATATTTTGTCAGTAACTCAAGTGATGTCACATTTGAATGAATGAAAGATTTTTTTATTTCTCACCAAGTATAAAGTGTAAATGGAGTTGTTCTTGATGTAGCATCACAACGAATACCGGACTATAGAACTATAGTAAGAAAGCAATTCTCATACATTACACACACTCACCGGCCACTTTTTGTTTCAGATGACCCCCTGAAATTCAGATCATGCATCAGAATGGTGATGGGTGATTTATGTGGCTTTAAACATGACATGGTTGATGATACTAGACAAATTAGTCTTGAGTATTTCACAAACTACTGGGACACAATCTACTGGGATTTTTCTGCAATGCCATATATAGAGTTTACTGAGAATGGTCTGAAATAAACTGCCTGGGTGCCTTGTTGATGCCCCATCTCAAAGGAGAATGATTTTAAAATACACACATTTGTGTATTATTAGTTGTGGAATGGATGTGGATGGAGTCCTGGTTTAAGATTGTGGAGATCAAATCTAATAGGTGTTGGTGTGTTTTTTGGGTGGTGGTGTATTTTTTGGGATCTTACTGGTTGTGTCTGTTTTGAAGGCAAGTGCTTGAACAGAGAGTAACTGAGGTGTGTAGGGCCGTGATTTTATCCCTCCACTGTCTCGGCTTTGATGAATACACGTCATATGGAACGGTGGTACGGTCCATTTTGGTTTTGTTTTTAACTTTTAATACCTCAATGCATTATTCTAAAATAATCTTTGTTCTAATGATTTTGACCAGGTGTAGGTCAATGTTAGTGTTTAAAGCATGTTTAAGGAATCTAGGCTGTGATATATAATGTATGTAAGCATATTAACCTCTTTGGTTTAAGATATATCCAAATTACGATGAATTTGTCAGAACATATTAGAGAGCATCTATTTAGTGTCCATTTACAGCAACTGGTCTAACAAGATAAATGCTAAGGGAAGTTTAGCTTTGTTTGTTTATATGGTTTATTTTTTAGTTTCAGACACAGAGTTACATTGATAGATACAGTTATTAGTCATACATACTTATATTAGGGCAATTTAGCATAATCAGTTAGCGTAATGCATGACTTTGGAATGTTGGAGCACCCAGAAAAAACACATGGACACAGGGTGAATATGAAACCCCACACAGCTGGAGACCAGGGTTGAACCAGGGATACTGGAGATGTTAGGCTAAGCCACCATGCCACCTCTGGGCAGTTTAGCAGAATTTGGATTTTAAATTAAATGCTACTGATAATTAGTTTAGAACCAGGCCACTAATCATGTTTTAGTCACAGTATTTAAACCATTCTTTAAATTTCAGTGCGGCAATTGTTCCATGTCCTCTTGCTGCAAACGGATGTAATAATAATAATAATAATAATAATAATGATAAAAATAGGTTACACTTACAGCGCCTTTCAGAGAACCCAAGGTCGCTTTACAGGATATAGTTTACATATACATGTAAACTATACTACAGGATGTAAGCATTCCTGATGATTACAAACAGGTGTTACACCAGTAAATATTCCTTTTGCGTTTGACATTTTACAAAATCTACACGTTGGCTGCCCTGACCCTGCAGAAAAGACCCAATGAGATTCACCTCATCTGATCTGTCAAACAGAGCCTTGCAAACAGTCAGACATACATTCTCTGTATTACCTCAACTGACTGCTTCATTATTTCCAGCATAGAAAAAGGCACATTTGTCTGGTGCGGTCCCTCTACTGTATTGCCTGACGCGTTTTTTTCTGTAGACACAGTTGTTGCATCATGCTATGCTGGCGTTAAGGGCTCCATGATGTAATGGAGGGTAAGGCCATGGACGATCTGTACGTGAAGCAGAGATCTAACACGAATGAACCAGACAGCGAGGGGAAACCCAAAAGTGTTGTGTCTATATGTTGGCAAAACTCACCCATTTACACCCATATTTGACCAACATGCATATAGTAAAACAGATTTAGTCAAGACTTTGTCTATTATCAATGTGATATACACTGCTCACAATAATTTGGGGTTATTTCATTATGGGATATGCCATTTTAAAAGAACCCCGCATTTTTGTAAACAGTCACAAAAGGCAGTCATTTTATGTTACTGTATTGGAAATAGAAAGATTATTTTCTAAAGAAAACCTCCTTGACAGAATCCTTGGAAGGTCAACCATGTAAAACAGAGATACAGGTAGTGTGTGTGTGTGGGGGGGGGGGGGGGTAATAGGAGTACTACTTACAATAGGACAGGCACTTACACTTACAAACGGCATTTGTACCTTGTTTCAAATAAGTACCAGAAATTAATTGACACAAACCCGAGTTACTTGCACTAAAAAGTCTCTTAACACATCAGTGAAATTATAACAATCTCTACTATAAACATGAGCTAACAAGCAAGTAAGCACACGAACAGTAAGGTAGTTATACATGCAAAAACACACACTTGCACATGAACGACAAGCCTTTCACTCTCAAACTCTAACTTGATAGGCAGCATTGAGTAGTTGTAGAGATTACTGGCTGTTTACTGCTACATTATCCAGAAAGAAAGCTTTCTTTTTATTATCACCGATTATATTTTCTAAATTATAAAGGATTATAAAGATCTTATTTGTTAAAATGAACTGACCTTTATCGGGTGGATGTTAAATGGTGCTTACTTGTATATATGTGATTTTTTTTTTTACTTATTATGGCATATATCATTGATGTTTCTTCATGTGCTACTGAACAGTTTGTACAGTTCTTGTTTGTAGCTCTGACATGACCCAATTACAATTGTTATTTGATGTCTGCTCTTTTATTCTGTCTGTTCAGTAGCACATGAAGTAATTAAAATGTATACATTATTTATTAGAAGTGCAGATTTTGACCAGCTCTGTGTGTTTGTTTGCTGCAGGAGTCCCCACTCCAAGTCTTGAGGTCCTGCGGCACACCCTCAACATGCTCGTACGAGAGCGTAAGATTTACCCAACGCCAGAGGGATACTTCATTGTAACACCTCAGACATACTTCATCACGCCCTCTCTCATTCACACCAATAGCAAGTGGTATCACCTGGATGAGAGGATACCAGGTGACATGCAGCCATGCTCCTCCCCTCCCTCTGGCACCATCACACCCTCAGCTTCAGGCTGTGTCAGGGAACGGTCACACCACAAAAATCATGCTGACCCCTACAGCGAGGTATACCGGGACGAAGTGCCGAGTATGCACCCCTCCACATTGCAAAGAAGGTCCAAGGAGCATAAGGAGCCCCCACATCCAGTGTCACCTCCTCCTCAGCATCCCCCAGAGAAGAGCAAAAGTACACTTAGCTTTGCCTTCAAGACGGAAGGTGGCAACGGCAAGCAGAAGGATGGGAGCAGCAGTGGTGGAGGCAGCGAAAAGCAGTCTAAAAAATTTGGCCTAAAGCTCTTCAGGTTGAGCTTTAAGAAAGACAAGTCGAAGCAGCTCGCCACATTTTCTGCCCAGTTTCCTCCTGAGGAGTGGCCTCTACGGGATGAAGAGATACCCAGCACTGTCCCGCGAGATGTAGAAATGGAGATTATCCGGCGGATCAACCCCGACTTGACGGTAGAGAATCTGGCCCGCCATACAGCGGTGATGAAGAGGCTAGAGGAGGAAAAGGCTCAGAGGAGTAAAGCAAACTCATCAGCTCAGCAGAGCTCGCGCAGCAAACGAAGCCGCAGCCACCGCAAAGTGCAACAAGGCAAATCATCACGCTCCCACAGCAAAACACGTGTTTCTCGAGGGGAGAGGTCTGAAGGCTCTAACCTGGATATATCCTACGACAGGGACTACAGGTTCTACAGCTCGTCTTTGGTGCGCTCTCCAAGGGAGGCTATGATGTCTATGGAGAGGAACAGGGGAAAATACATGGTGCACAGTAATCCAAACATTGTGGAATCACACTTTACTACAGCACCGGAGTGGGATGTGTCAGGGGAGCTGGCCAAGAGAAGGACAGAGATGCCCTTCCCAGAGCCATCCAGGGCACAGTCCCATTCAAAAGTTCATCGCAGCCACAGCCACACCCAGGAAAGGAAATCAAGGAATGAGAGATCGGACAAGGCCAAAGAGAGGTCACGCTCCATGGACAACTCCAAAGGCCCTTTAGGAGGGCAATATTTAGGCACCATTGAAGATTTTGAGTGCAGTAAAGATGACAGGAATCGGTATTACACTGATGATGGGACTTTGAGGGCTTCTGCCCAGAAGGGCCACTACTCTCGTGCTATGCACTCTGCTGCTAGATTAAACTCTGACGTTTGTGTGCCTGATGTTGGTAGGGGCATCACTGAGGATGCCATGCACTGTAGACCACTTGAGAAAAGCAAAAGCAAAAGCAAAGACTGTTTGCCAGCCTTTACTGACCTGAAGTCTTGTTCTCCCAAAACACCTGTGGATGATTATTTTCAGCACACGGTGTTAAATGAGGCCTCCTTTTCAGCTCCCTCTTCTTTGGTAAAATCTAGCCATGAATTCACAGATGGTGTCTGGAAAGGGATTTCTTCTGATCGACTAACTCCAATTCTGACCTCACCTCACCCAACAGAGTTTACTGACTCCACAATGGGACAGAATAGTATAACATTACCAGTGCCTAGCCAAACGCCAGAGCCTTTGCCCAATGGACGCTTGATGCACCAACACAATCCAGACTCAGGTGACGTGGACAAAACTGCAGAGGTTTAAAACCAAGAGACTCTGTTCAAACCCCCTGACTATGTGGAAAGCAGTTTCTCTAGGCCAGGTACGATGCGAAAGTCTCCGCACACAAAGTCGATGGAGGTGCTTGAGAAGCAGGAACACTTTGATGACCCCCTTCCGTTGGCAGTTCCATCATCATCTGGCCAAGAGCAGGCGTCGTGTGTGGAAACCACCTTTGACTACTACAATGTATCAGATGACGAGTCCGAGGACACCAGCCATAAGAACAAAGTGGAGGACAAAAATCTGGAAGGTGGAGGCACGATGAAGTGGCTTATGGAGCGAGAGAAAGAAAGAGAGCTCCAGCGCAAGTTTGAGAAGAACCTAACCTTTCTCAGCCCCAAAGAGGGTGAGAGCAACCATAACCAGAAGTCTGTCCACTCCACACGCCTGGATAGCATGGACTCCAGCAGTGTGACTGTGGACAGTGGATTTAATTCCCCACGGTAAGGCACTCAGGTCCAATATTGGGTTACCTCCACTTGTTTGGATTAGTTCTTCTGCTTGAACTGAAGCAGTATGCTATTCTATGAATAGACAAACTGTCTCTGTTGTTCAGCACATTTTTAATCTTTTACTCTTTAATAATGTTTTACAAATGTGACATAGGAGTCTGTAGGATTCAATAGAATCTCAAGAATGTTTGAATATTTTGATTTTGTAATCAGTGGTAATAACCTCTGTGTTAAGTGAGATTAACACCACTGCAAAATAAATTGTTTTCACAAAATAGCAGTTAGGTTAGACATAACAAGGCCACACATACTCGTTGTAGGTAGGGTGTCATTCTGGAGTCAGGACTTGAGGAACCCTGAGAACTTGATAAACTTGAGAATATGAACCAGAGTGGCTTAGTTAGTAAAGCATTGGTTCAGAAAATTCCACACCTAGGTGGTTGTGTGGCACTGCCTCACTCATGGTGACCAGAGGGTCCAGGTTTTGTAGTACTGTTCCTTGACACCAAGGTTCCATTACAGCCCCAGGATCCTGTCCCAGGTGACTGTTGTCTGTCTGTCTGTTTTTACCTCGCCAGAGGATTCTCCTGTCTTTGTATTGCAGACTTCCCCTCCTGACATTACACAAAGATGCAGCCAGGTATCTTCTAACAGTGGTTGTGCTTGACAAAATGTTACATTGTAAGGCCACATGAAATATTTTACAGTTGGTTTAACTGTGTGTATTAAAACATAAAGAATGTCTCAGAAGTTTTTTTAGCTTTTACATTTTATTTTTCTAAACATGATTATATGCAACTATGCGAACTATACATGGTTTCTATCAAAAGAATTTACAATTAATTCAGGACTAAAAAGACTGCATTAGCAAGTAAGCACAAGATCTGATCAAGCTTATTATTAATGAGTGCGTAAACATGCACTTAATAATCCAATCATAATTGGATTTTTCTAGTTTACTGTACTGTTTACAGTTACTGATTACTCAAATGGTCATGTAAACAGCATATTCCAATTTCCCAAGTTGGATTATGGTCTGTAAATTAGTTTGAAATTCGATAAAGGGAGCTGGTTTTTCACTCATGCATGTATATTATTTGATGGATTGTTTTCAATCCGTGCTTGCATACCACCATAACTAAACATGACTGACAGGTCCGGTTATTCTATAAAACACTTTTTTGAACATTTTTCCATTGGCTTATTTTGTTCAAAGGATCTGGCAACCCTTGAAATAAATGCAGCAAAATGTCTCTGAAACAAAGTATATGCTTTGATTTAGTTAATAAAGTTTGCAATGTATGTCACATCCTTCAGTGACATTATTTTCTGGTTGCAAAGCAAAAGTTTAATTATTGCATACATCATGTAAACCCAGAGTTTTCACATTATCTGATTACCCATCTGCATGTATACTCAGTGATCAGATTATTAAGCGCATGTAACCACTCTCAGTGTAGCAATAACAAAACATTTAGGAACCTCCAAAGACGGTATTGTGATTTGATGGGTCACTATATGCATTATAGTATCATTTGTAGTCCTGTTTGAAAAAGAGTTTTGATGCAATTTTGTTGGTAAACTTGTGCTTGCTTGCTAGCTTAATAAAACTAGCTCGGTCAGCAATGATATATAATGATTTGCCTATTTTCTTTAACGTATTTAAATATTTAGTTAAAAAGAAAACACAAGCAATTGTTTTTTATCTCCAGTTTCCGCCATTGGTTTCACCATTTATTGTCAAAACAGTGTTACTGCAGGCTGCTTGTTACTTTTACACAAGTGGTCAAACCTGCATGTTAGTGATGTTTAAAATAGTTTAAATACTTAGCCTTTTGAACAGGAGGCCATTTGTTCAATAAAACATAACTCTTCCTAATTCAGTTGGCTATAAACGTCCACCACCAGTACCACCCTTTCTATGTCTATACCTTTACCATTTTGTTTTGGATGTGTTTACATGTTTTAACGGAATGTTTTTTTTGTGTGTTATGTGTTCCTGTTGTAGTTTAAGGGTGTATAACTGTTGTCCAAGTGTACATCAGTTGTTTGTTTTTTGTTGCTATTTTGTTGCATTGTGCACTCTTTATAAAATTTACATTTCAAAAAAGCATATTTTGTATTTTCCTGTCTGCAATAACCATTAACTTTTAGTCACAATCCACTGTATATAGTCATCAATAGGTTGCACATGCATCCTATTGCATTCGATGCCTCGAGAACACAGTGCAACTCAGTTAAAACCCCATTATGTTCCCCTGATGGTACCCCTTTAATTTGTGCCTCTGCTTTTCTTGCTCAGCATGTCTTCTGGGAGTCATACATAACAGTGCAATAACTGTCCTTAGACGTAAGCCAACAACTAGTAAACAGTTAGCCGCAAAGTCTGTGTTCCATATGGTAGGTTCATTTTGATGATTTACCCACACCCAGTCTGCTCGGGACATATTACAGGGACAATTTAGGACATTTCCCATCAATCAAATTTTTTAGAGCAGCAAACCTAGTCCCACTGTTCAACTGTTACTATCATTCATCTACACAGATGGTCAAAGTCACTTTAGGGTGTTAAAAGTACATAAAGCACATGTTGTGTGTAATTCAAGTTTCCTAAAAGTGTGAGTGACACCATTAAAATTAACTAGGTTAGGTCTAATTTTAAAAGCGGAGTGGCATCCAGGGTGGCAAGTTCTGTCATCATTATATCTGGCTCTGCCTCTGCTGCACAAATATGGGAAGTTTGGTGAAAATTCTTGCTTTTTGACATTAGGCTGTAAAACTGCAAACATCTCCAAATGAGATGTTCATAGGTTCAAGATGGGACCTTTTTGTTCCTTGATTTAATTTTTTTTAATGAATTAAACTGTTGTTTGTAATGCAGTTTAATTTCTAGTGTCTATCCTTTACAGTGTATACTTTGTTTTGCTACATTTGTGAGGACCAGATGTTACTTATAATCTTACGAAAACCTTGAATTTTGACTTGTGTTGACCAGTTTTCCGGTTTCCTCCTCATGAACTGCTTTTTACAAAACGGCAACTTCTATTTAAAAAAATAGATTATAAAATGAAAATTTTGCGTTGCTTTTGGTTACTGAGGTTAAGGTTCGAATTAAGGGGAGGTGCAGGTGTAGCATTACTTTGCTTCAGAAATCCTTCGTTGTCACTCCTCAATCAATAATCCTCACCAGTATAGTTAGACAAGTATACAGTGGTACTTCAAAGTTTGTAAACCCCTTTTGAATTTTTAATATTTCTGCATAAATATGGCCTAAAACATCAGATTGTCATACGAGTGCTAAAAGTAGATGAAGAGAATCCAGTTAAACAAATAAGACAAAAAGACTACACTTGGCCATTTATTTATTGAGGAAAATGATCCAATATTACATATTTGTGAGTGGCAAAAGTATGTGAAGCTTTGCTTTCAGTATCGGGTGAGACCCCCCTGTGCAGCAATAACTGCAACTAAATGTTTCTGGTAATGGTTGATAAATCCTGCACACTGGAATGGAGGAGTTTTAGCCCAATACTCCGTCCAGAACAGCTTCAACTCTGGGATGTTGGTGGGTTTCCTCATATCAACTGCTCGCTTCAGGTCCTTCCACAACATTTTGATGGAATAAAGGCCAGAACTTTC
This sequence comes from Parotocinclus maculicauda, assembly GCA_034780255.1. Taxonomy (NCBI): domain Eukaryota; kingdom Metazoa; phylum Chordata; class Actinopteri; order Siluriformes; family Loricariidae; genus Parotocinclus; species Parotocinclus maculicauda. The sequence continues at coordinate 15,080 of JAUZSU010009748.1, forward strand.
ACTTGGCCATTCCAAAACAATAACTTTATTCTTCATTAACTATTCTTTGGTAGAACGGTTAGGATGCTTAGAGTCGTTATCTTGCTGCATGACCCACCTTCTCTTGAGATTCAGTCCATGGTCAGATTTCCCCTAAATTTTCCATTAGAATTATCTGATATAATTCAGAATTCACTGTTTTAACAATAATGGCAAGCTGTCCTGGTCCAGATTCAGCAAAACAGGCCCAAACATGATACTACCACCATCATGTTTCACAGATGGGATAAGGTTCTTATGCAGGAATGCAGTGTTGTCTTTTCTCCAAACATAACACTTTTCATTTAAACCCCAAAATTCTATTTTGGACTGATCCTTTCACAAAACATTCTTCCAATAGCCTTTTGGCTTGTCCACGTGGTCTTTAGCAAACTGCAGACGAGCAGCAGTGTTCTTTTTGGAGAGCAGTGGCTTTCTCCTTGCAACCCTGCCATGCATACTATTGTTATTCATTGTTCTCCTAATGGTGGACTCATGAACATTAACATTAGCCACTGTGAGGCCTTCACTTGCTCACTTTCTTCACTTGGGGTCCTTTATGACCTCGCCGACTACTACACATCTTGCTCTTGGAGTGATCTTTGTTCGTGGACCACTCCTGGGGATGCTAACGATGGTCTTCAATTTCTTCCATTTCTACACAATCCGTCTGACTGTGGAATGTTGGAGTCCAAACTCTTTAGAGATGGTTTTGTAACTTTTTCCAGCCTGATGATCATCAGCAACTCTTTTTCTGAGGTCCTTTGTTTGTGCCATGATACATTTCCCTGTACTTTAAATAAAAATGGCTGCCCACTTACACCTGCTTGTCATCCCGTTGATTGAAAACACCTGATTCTAATTTCACCTTCAAATTAACTGCTAATCCTAGAGGTTCACATTTTGCCACTTACAAATATGTAATATTGGATCATTTTCCTTAATTAATAAAGGACCAAGTATAATTTTTTTCTTATTTGTATAACTGGCTTCTCCTTATCTACTTTAAGGACTTGTGTGAAAATCTGATGATGTTTTAGGTCATATTTATGCAGAAATACAGAAAAATTTGAAATGTTCACAAACTTATGAGCACCACTGTATAGGCGTCACCTTTTTTAGAACAGGCTGCTTTATTGCAATTCTGCTATTGAGGCCAGGTTTGGGCATAGCTTGCAAAATTGTTGTCACATGCACATGTCAAAAATCGTAGCAATAAAGTCTGTACTGTCTTTACAGTTGACATATTAAGACTTTCATATTTAAGATGCTTGCTTTTACCACATCAGTGTTAGTCTATACAATGCACATCATCCATTTGGAAATAGTAACCTTCCATGCATCCCTTAGTCACTGTTTGTATAAAACATGCATTCAGTATTGACAGACTGCTAAGACATCAAACCTCAATCATCAAGGTTTCCAGCTATTGTATGGTGATGTGTTTGAGAAACCCATCCCTGCAAATCAGAACCCGATGTTGGTGAAATTTTTCACAATTAGCTGTGCTCAGTTCTAGCCAAGCCAATTTGTTCCAGTTGAAATGAAGTTAAAGTCAGAGCAGCACAATTCTGGCTTTTCCCTTTTTCTAACCACTTTGTTTTGGTTCTGGTATTTGATTTTCTCCAACCACTTTAATTTTATTCCGTTCTCAGCGCTCTTTTCCTCATTGCCAATGAGCTGAAACGATATACAGCACTTATGATTAACTGTGTCTTTGTATCTGCAAAGAATACTAATTAAGGATAAGGAATACAAATCATATAAACAAGGAAAAAGGAGCAATGACACTTTCTGCAGAAACGGAGCTGCGAGTTTGCTCCTCATTTTGTGGTTTGAAGTATTTTTAGACAGAGTTGGGCAAATTTGTATTGAAAATAATTGACATTAAATACTATAACCTCACAATGTTGGCACTTCTTAAGATTGGAAACTATTGAAATTATGCCTGTTCATTTGTTCTGCCTAAAGAAATTAATTTCTATGTATTTAGACCTGTGACATCAATCATGACTTGGTCGTCTGCGATTGCCCTGCAATCCAAACTCTGAATGTTTTGCTGTTGTGGCCCAGTTGGTGAAAATGTTTAGAGACACTGGTCTGTATAGTCAAAAGAAAGGAAACACTTCAAGTTATTTAGTGATTGATATATTTAACACATAAGATAAAACCTCACACCCTATAAGCATTAAACTCACATGCCACGAAAACCAATGTGTAGGTCATTGATTGAGATTCTGGTGGTCTATAGTAGACTGGTAACCAGTTTTTCTGGAGTAGACAGTGGACAGGACCCTAATTAGTAAGACTTTAGTGACCATGACTGAATGTGAATGCATAGGGAATGCATTAATCGTGTGTGTGTGAATACAGGAAAATGTAACATTTTAGATCATACAGGGTACAAAACAAATAACACTGACTGGAGCCTGAGTACTGTATGTTGTACTTTTTATATAAATTGTTAAAATATTCACTATATAACATCAATTATTTGCTACCTTTCTATGATAATTACATAACAGTCATCAAATCAAGTTGCTGTCCTGTGTAACTGATATGTACTGTGTGTTCTGGCTTCATTGCTGTTTGTCTTGTTTCCTTTTGCTATTGTCTCACTTCTCTCTGTCTTTACCCACTATAGTAATAATAGACTAATCGTTATCATTCATCATTATTGTCTGTTAACTATTGCTGTTTAACCTACTTCATCTTTCTGCATGGTAACACCTCTGCTTTTTCTTTCTTTTTTTCTCCTGTTTTCTTCATCTCTGTCTGACCTCTAGCACTCGGGAGAGTCTTGCTTCCAACACGTCAAGCAACGTGGACAATAACCGGCGACAGAACATGGCTCTGAGTCCTGGGCACATAGGCACCAAGAGACCACCTCCCCCGTACCATGTACCGACATTCCGTCCTGTACCTGAGCCTCCACCAGCCGCCCGTCCGGAAAAGCAGGCCTCCATTACCAGCGTGTAAAGGAGAAACTGTAGCATGGGATGACTACTCGTTTTAGACAAACCATGACACATATACATACAACTGAAATCAGTGTGAAGACTGTTAATGCAGATGTTTGCCATAAATAACTGTAGGTACCATCTGCTCTTGGTATTTGTAACTAAACCACTAAAGAATCACGTCATACAGAACTGGCACCATCTGTGGTATCCGTGGTATATTCATTTAAAAGATAAGGAACTACGGGTCTCCGTAACCTTTTTGTTTTGCCTCAGACGACTCATTCTCCAACGTGTTCAGTGACGATTCTCTTCTCAGGTCAGTCCTAATTCCATCGCCATATCGCTCACTCTTCTATCCAAGAAGACGGATTCGGTTTAGAGCTCTTTGCTGATTTTCCCAGCATTTCTGAACACTTCTCTCTCCATACGATTTGGATATTGCTATTGATACTCCATGCAGTACTTGTAGCCAAATTGTATCACCATGCATAACGATACTGCAATGCATTTTTATAAGAGCCCTCTAGCATCAGCAGCCATCAACATACAGAAGTATATTGAAACCAGCAGAATAAATTCTGCTAGAAAGTTTTGATATAACGGGTGCTAATTATTCTATGTCTCTAAAAATAGACTTTGTCACAGGACAACAAATGTACACTTCATACGGTTTTATATTCCAACTGGGTGCTCTGGACTACTGGACATGACAGAAAACACTCACTGCTACCTCCACACTTTGGAAAAAGGCTAAAAAAGTGACGAGCGGTATTTCTTCCGATTGGTTAGTCACACTGTTAGCAGCTTGCAACTGTGAATGTGCTGCGGATGCTTTCATCACTGAGACAGATGGTGAAGGTGCTATCAATACCCAGCCTATTGTTAATGATCAAGTGCTAGAAATTTCTTTTTCACCGTGATTAGTCAGATTAGACAGTGAACTTCACAATTTATATTGGCTTAGGCTTGTATAGCTATATTTCTCAGCTTGTGTTACACTTTAATTTGGCAAGTTTTTTTTTTTTCTGAAGCAACTAATTGAGGCAAAGAGAGGAAGAGTCCAATCCATGCAAAGAACTGAGCAGTCGATAAGTGATAGCTTGTCAAAGAAAGATTAAGTGTACACAATTTTTCATTTAAGAATAGTTGTTAATCCGAAACATGTTTAATACATGAGGTTTCCTTTCTGGTTTATTGCACTGTGAAGCTATAGAGGGCAAGCCCAGCACTAGCATTTTTGAGGAAGATACATTACAGCATTGAGGACTGAATCCAGCAGAATAACCACATGTAGGTAACATCAAACATAACAGTAATGTTAGGCAATGACACATTTAAATTGCAGTTTAGCTGAGCAATGGTCTTGCTCAAATATTGTGTCGTCTGTATTTAAACAGGTTTACAAGGTTGGCCAGTATGTTTACATTAAATACTAACAGCAAAGAAACAACATGCACTTTATATAGCAATCAACCATAACATTAATTTTCCTTTCTAATATTATATTGGTCGACCATGTGCCATCAATACACTGACACATGGGGCACTGACTCCATAAAGACTCTTAAAGTGTCTTGTAGTACCTGGCAGCAGATCCTTTAAGCCTTGTAAGCTGCAAGCTGGGGCTTCCATCAAATGGAGTTGTTTGTATATCCCACTATTAACTACTGGATTAAAATCTTGGGGGTTTAAAGGCCAAATCAACACCTTGATCTCATTACCACGCTCCTCAAACCATTCCTGAGCACTTTTTGTAATGTGGCAGGGCACATTACCCTGCTGAAAGAGACCACCACACTATATACATTATATCTATATGGAAAATATTGGTAGGTGTATACTTTTATACAACTTAAATGTTCTTGTAGTCAAGCATGAATCAGATAATTAGTGAGCGAACAATGGCATCACCTGGTGGCAGAAAATAGAATTTCAGTTTGATTAACGTGGCAGTACGTGAACACGGCCTCATAGCGGTAAAATGACCGGCAGCTTCAACAATACCTTTGCAATAAAGCGGTGCTCATGGTCTACAACAATGGTTAGGCAAACAGTACATCCTCATTATATGGTCAATGTTATTTCCCAGGAAAAAAATGTACTGTGAAATTTTATAGTAAAACTGTAACTTGCTTGACAGTTTTATTTTGAATTTTCACAGTTTCACCATAAAGTTCACGGTTCTACTATAAATTTTTTATGGTAATTTTGCCACTTAATGGTTCTACTGTCAAAATTCATAGAACAACTGTAAACTTGGTTGATTATGAACTGACCATAAATTATTTCACAGTTCTACTATGGATTTTTGATGGCAATTTGGTCACGTCGTGGTTCTACTGTCAAATTTCACAGTATAGTTTTTCCTAGGTCTCACTTCACCAGTCGGTGGTTTTAACGTTATGGCTCATCAGTACACTGCAAATTTATGCAAACAACAAAAATGCTAGACATAGGATATGCTGTAATACCACAGTCTCTGTTGACACACCTTTTATGAGATAAACCTGGTTCTTAATAGATGTTCAAACAACATATACCCAGGACCCACTGGACAGCATATTTTCAAACTTGCTCATCCCATAACAAGTAGGCTATATAGACACCCCTTCTAGCCTATTAACTAAAACAAGCTATAGTATGACACATGCAGGCATGGTATCTCCATAGGCAAACAGTGTCAGTAGAATGTGTTTCACTGAACACCTAAGTGGCTCTCAAATTGTTTTATTGCCTTGTCCTCCAAAAATGAAGTGCATAAAACATGTATTGCCAAATAGAACATGCCTGGTTTGCACAAAACCTTGTCCTTAACTTTACCAGACTCCTTTGAGATGAATTGGAATGTCGACTCTGAGTCAGGGTTTCTCGTCCAACGTTGGTGCATGATCTAATAGCCATGTTCCAATGTCTGGTAGAAAATCTTCTAGAAAAAGAAAAGCAAAGTCTCATTATTAGCAGAGCAGGACAAACTCCATACTAATAACCGTGTTTTGAATATACTTTTTAGATATCTACAAACTTCTGGCTATATAAGGGTAGCACTGAAAAATATGTATTTATTAATATGGTAATGTAAAGAGATATGTAGCCTTTTAAATAAGGCACAATGGTCTGTGCCCAGAACACTAACCAAACACAAGCAGAAGACTCAGGTGGGATGTACAGAACAATGTTTGAAAAGCAAATGGTATGCCTAAAGTGACCCAGAATAAGGTATCCAAAATGATAAGAGTATTTATTTTTAATATCTTAAATATGGATTTATTCAGATAGTTTATGAAACAGTTTGTCATGTATGTCTATTGTATACAGCACTTGGTCAAACAGAAGCTTTACAAAAAGTTAAGTATAGACCCTAAATGAACAGCCAGAGGCCACACTGGAAAAAAGGGGAAATAAAATCACTAATAACCATAAAAAGGAACCTTGAGAGGAACCAGAGCAAATGGACAAACCACCCTCTTCTTGGTGATTAATTAAAATGATTAAAATTCTAATAGTGATGAATACGCTAGCTATAAAATAGCTAAGTCTAAAAAGTTAGTGCTTGGGTATAACATCAGAAGGTCACTGTAACAATATATTTTCACTAATACAAAGGTGAGAATGAGGTCTTATCTGTACCCAGTGCTTACTGGTATATTCAATAATATAATTTCAACCAAAGCAACAATATGGTGTATTTAATAATTATTTTTTATTTGATCTGAATAATGTAAGCCTTCAAGTGACACTAGTAGCTACTGTTACTTGCTAGTGTGAACACATGGCAAACTCCAGACACCTAACATGTAGTAGCTGAGTAACTATATCTAGGTAAAGGAGAAAATTGTGTACACTTAATTTAGCTTTAGGGCTCTTCCTGGCAGCCCTTGGGTTTGCACACTTAGCAGAGAATGCTAGCCACCGAGCTCTTTACTGCTGTCATGTATTTAGCCATGTTCTTTGACTTTTTGGTCAAACAGGGCTCAAGAACATATGTACTATACTAAGCTGTTGTAAACCATTTCTAACCCCATTTAAAGCAGTCTAGGTATTAGTTCAAATGTTTCCCTCTGTTTATTTGTCCCTGCAAATTCACCATAAGTGTCAGAGAGTCCAACATTCAGCATTCTACGTCCTAACACACTGTATCTAATAACATATTGAGATGAGATAGAGAATGGCAGTCTTGTTTGCACTAAATGCCTGATGGCTGTAAACAGAACATCAAGAAAAGAAATCATCCAGACGGATGTTGTATTTATATTGAACATATTTCATATGAAATGCGGAAAGTCCATAAGACGTCTTCCCTGATCATGATGGGTTTCTTAGAGTTCTCAATGACATCATTCCTCATTGTGACATTACGTCAATCTGTAAAAGATGTTTATCTGTCATACTGAGTATAATAATTTTAAAAGGGGGATTTGTATAGTCTGTAATATTGAAAGTCCCTACTTGTGTAGTTGTGGTGTTAAATGTTTAGTGTATATGATGTCCCCTCCCCTTGGGGATTGTGTATCTTTTTAAGACAATAAAATAACAACACATTTGATTAGATGGTGTGATCTTTGTTTGCATGGCACATTACTGTATATAGTGTATTACATTTACGTTTACGGCATTTAGCAGACGCCCTTATTTAGAGCGACAACTCATACAGTCTTACAATTCAAGCAATGGTGGATTAAGGGCCTTGCTTAAGGACCCGACTGTGGCAGCTTGGCGGAGGTGGGATTTGAACACTGGACCTTAAGCTCTAGGCTAATGCAGTACACTTATAGTCA
>JAUZSU010009749.1:0-11196 GCA_034780255.1 Parotocinclus maculicauda
TCGCACGCCCGGGTTAATACTCGTTTTCTGACTCCTCTGCGCTCTCTTAAGCCTCACTCTAGTTGGCTGATGTCTCGATCTGAGACACGCCCAGGCTAGAGTTGCCACCCGGCTGCACGTTTGAATTATACGTGCCCCGGCATGGCTTTCCCGCGCTACATACGTGTTGAAGCTCACACTCGCCCTCTGGCCTTTGGACTACCTCCGTGCCTCGCCACTTGGGAGACGTCCCAAATCGTGCTCTCTGCACGCCTGCCCTGTTGGCGCTTAGGCGCCCCCTCACGATCAGTTCGCGCGTTGCTCCCAGTCGGGACGCAACACAAGCGCCATTTCATCCTTTTGGTTTTTTTGTGTTCAGGAGCCTTCCGCTCCGCTCTTAATCCTCTTTGAGTTTTTCTATATTATTTTCCCATTATTATTATACATCGTGGGATTCCTTCTATCCCGCATACTTGGGTCCTTCAACCAACCACCACATCCATAACAATTCTACCTATTTTTTAAATAATTAAATTCATTATGACCTATGTAGCTTCGACTGTATTGTCCTTCATTTGTAGACAATGTTAGATGAAAGCTAATTACGTGCATATGTTGTGTAATGACCAGCCGGTCAGCGTCTGTGAGCTTTAACATCCAATCTCTTAAGAATTGTAATAGGACATGTTAATATGTTCTCTATACATCTGAAAATAACATGGAAATGTTGCTTTCATTTCTATTATTTCTAAGTGTTTCATATTTTTAAATATACACAAAGATTGCTATTACTGTATTGTACATTTCCACTGCTCACACAAATTAGGGGGTATTCCAAGAGGGGAAATTTCATTTTGAAATATCCTCTAATATTTGTATGCAGTATATATTTATATTATATTTTAGTTATTGATATTGTTTCAAATAGACTGCTATGTGTAATGTATCTAAACTAGCGTGACTATACTGTCCATATCAGTCATTGTCCTGTTTCACAGAATGTAATTTGGATGTTAAACAGCGCACACCTGTACTTAATGGAAATTATACAGTGTTTATTTAATCCACCTGGACACCGAATGTAAACTGAAGTGAGCTGTGCACGGTGTTCAGGGAATACTGCCTTTTGTTTTTCTCTTGATGAACCACCAGGAGCCCTGGGGAGAGGCAGTCTGAATGAATTACCTCTGCATACAAGATTTGAGAAAAGTCGGATCAATGCTGGCTCAGGGCAGCCAATTGTTCTACTTACTTAAAGCAGGCAGCCTCCCTAGAGTATTCAGTGGGCCAACTGCTCACTGTCTTATCCTCTGTGCCCCAGTCAGTAACCAATCAGGTCCTGTTTCCTCTCTTAGACATGTCTCAGTTCCTGAAAGTTCCTGAAGTGACTGTTACAGAGGATGCCTGTGATAAGACTGAACAGTGCAGAAAGGTAAGGTTAAGGACTGTTACATATGGGAGGTGGTGAGTGATTCAGGATTACTATGTGAAGCATGCCAACAGAAATTCCAGCCTATGTGCTTGGCACCTTCAGACAGCAGACTTAGTCTTCCATTGAAGAAATTCAGGCACCTGTCCAGTAACGGTTTTTAAAACTGCTTATTATCACATAGCCAAAATAAGACAAATAAGAGCCTTGCATTTTGTCTTTAAGAACTTAATCCTGTTGTCTGGTCTGGCCACCCAGAGGAGGATGGCTCCCCATTTATCTCAAGGAGTTGTTCCTTTCTTCTGACTGTTTTTTTTTGCCTTTGCCCTCATTGTAAAGCTGATTTTCGCCAGTGTTAAAGTTGAAACGTTACTAATGTTTTGTCTATTTTGGATTATTGCATTAGTATGTAATGCCTTTTCACATTTACTATCAGTTAGTTTTATGGCTGTATGCTATCTTTTGATTTTGATGGTGTAAATGTGTTTTGCCTGGCATTCTAAGAGTGTTTACTAGCATTACGGTTCCTCTTTGTTTGAATTGCAAAAAGGGTGCTTTTGAAAAATACTAGGTCATTTCCCTTTATTATAATGGCCGTAATTTGCCTGCTGGCCTTGGAAAGATGGAGCTGACAAATTTTATATTGCAGGCTGAACACTTACGAGACATGAGCAATCTGTAACCAGGCATGACTCTAACTATCACTGCTTCATAGATTTTACCTAATAACACTATTTCAGTTTTTTTTTTTTTACAGTTGAGTATGTTATGTTACGTAAATGTTTTTGTCGTCTTTTAATGGACTCTTTATTCCTGCACTGTTGCAGAGAGTTTTACATCACAGCATACTGGCCTCTTGGGAAATGTATCAGATTGTCAGCACTTTATTAGGCTCTGGCAGAACAGATTATGGTGATAAATGCAAGAGAACAGCCTGTTTTTTATGGTGTATTGAAGCTGGAGTCTGTGTCTCTGAGATAACACTCCACTAGCTCATTCCTATTCTGTGCTTCTTCAGCTGCACCACAATGTGAAGCCACAAGGTCTCATTTTTCAGCCGAGTGGTGTTTTTTTTCTTCCAAAAAAGGCCCGTACAATAAGGGATAAAATAATAATAGTTGGTTAATTTTCTGAATATTAAAACTACAGTTATTACAATGATTCATTTAATTAATAAAATAATTTAATTAAAAAGTAATAAGAAACAATAACTGCTTGATTTGGGCAGCTCAGTGGGTTCAATCCCAGAGTCGAGTGGCCTTGGTATTTTCTGTATGGAGTCTGCTTGTCCACCCCATGCCTGCATTGGTTTACTCTGGTACTCCGGTTTTCTCCCACAGTCCAAAGACATGTGTGTTAATTGCTGTCTCTAAAGTGGCCCTTAGTGTGTGACTGTGTGTGTGTGTGCCCTATGATGGATTGACTCCCCATCTACTGTTGTTCCTGCCCTTGCACCCAGAGTTGACGGGTGGTAAGCGGAAGATAATGAAAAGATAAATGGAGTTGCTTGATTTTATGTTGTAACATTATGCTATATGAATTCAGAAATTATTTAAATTAATCAAGGCACAAACAACTACTCAGATTATCCTGTTACTTACGCAGAATTGAATGGCAAATCAGGATTCTGAACCTTCATATCCTGCATCTCATTTACAGAGTGTAGAGCGAGCATGCACATCAGAAGAAACCTACTCTGAGGATGCCACTCTTGCCACAGAGGGCTACAGGAACCCTTACTCCACAGAGACTGGCACTGCCAGAGGTAGCTCACGCCACTTGACCATCAGTGAACGACTGCGCAAGGTCATACAGGAGCTCGTGGACACTGAGAAGTCCTATGTGAAGGTACAACTTTGTTTCCCAAAGAACATGTATAAATGGTAGGAAGGGACGGGACTAGACATTTTAACATTTACTGGATGATGAATTAGCAGATAAATGGGCTTACTTGCGCAAACTCTCTCAGTCGTTGCTTAATTTGTAAAACATGAAGTAAGGGAACACAGAGCAGGGAGTGGTCCAGCAAGAGGGAATGGAGTAAATAGGTCCTGGAGCTAGTGCTAAACCTAATTAATTAGCAGAGAGAAGATGATAATAATAATGAAAAAGGCTTTGCTTCTTTAACTATCTGTTGTCTTTTTCACCATTTCCAAACCACCTGATGTGATGTGAGAGCATGCAAAACGTGACTTATGTTCTAATTTCCCTAGGACTGTAGTTACCATCAAAATGTTTTTTTTATTTAATATACAACCCCTTTTTATTTTATAATAAATTGTTTGTTTATAATTGTTTGTATATGGATTAAGGTACTTGACTATAGACCAGAAGATCCAGGTTCAAATACTACCTTTGCCAGTCTGCCACTATAGGTCCCCCTTTAAACCCCTTTAACCCACAGTGGATTGAAATGTGATTTTGTGTTGTAGAATTGTATCAGTTGTAAGTCGTTCTGGATAAGGGCTTCTGCTAAAGGACTAAATGTTGTTACAAGGCTTACCTTAAACCCCCGGTGCGCTTGTGGCTCGCCTCAGCAGCCGTTACAGAGCGTCCGGTGACACCGTTTATATCCAATGTTTCATTGATGACGTGATATCAAACACCTGGGTTGTTCAAGGCTACGTCCTCAACGAACGTATGGTCCCTCGCTTGCATGGCGATTTATTATTAAAAATATCGACAGTGACATCACTGGGCATATAAAGTCGACGGATGTGTACGGGGGAAACCCCTAAGGTATCTAGCATGTTAGGTATAAATTCAGGGTTTCCCTTCCCGTCCTCACTCGGCTCCCATTGAGCCTTACTCCAGCCGGCTGCGCGCTCCATTTGAGACGCGCCCCGGCTTGACTTCCTCGTGCGCTACTGCACACTCGAGCTCATGTCCGCCCTCTGGCGCTCCGGAGCTCCTCCACACCACTCGATTTGGGAAGCGTCCCAAATAGGCGCCAGTTCATGCTTACCGCACATCTGCCCTCTGTCGTATCGGCGCACATTGTCGCGTCAGTTGTGGGTGCCATTTCCATTTGGCACACATTACAGCTGCGTTTTTTGTTTTTGTAATTTGGAGAGCCTTTTGCTCTGCCTCTTTTGTTATTTCCCCATTATTATTATACGTCATGGGGTTCCTTCCTTTCCGCATCCTTGGGTTCTTAAACACCTATAACTCGTATCATAACAAATGTAACTGTGACAGTTTTTATCTTATCAGGACACTTGGCCAGTCGGTTTAATAAAAACTGCAAATTTCTGTTGAAAACCCACAACAGCCAAAAAAAATGCTTTAAATTACTGAGGTTAAGATTAGGATTAGCTGTAGCTGTAAAGTAGCATTAATTATCTGCATTTATATAATATGAAAGGAAAATCCCCATAGAGATCGAAAGACAAACTGTGCATTTGTGTGAATCAGGACCTGGGCTGTTTATTTGAGATCTACCTGAAGCCACTGGAGAGAGAGATCTTCCTTAGCCATGGAGAAGTGAGTGCCAGCTGCTGTACACAATTTCTTCACACAAACCCACTAAATAAAACAGACTTACAAACCTACCTAATAAAACTGCTGAAGTTCTGTTGTCTCTAGCTGTTGTTTTCTCTTTCACCCATTAGATGGAGTGCCTGTTTGGCAGCTTGCCGGAGATGCTGGACTTCCAGAGGGTGTTTCTACAGACGCTGGAGGAGAGAACCAGTTCATTTCCGGACTTTGAGACACTTCAGACCCCAGAGCAGCTCAAGGTAAATCAGGCGAAACATGGAAATGGTGAAGAGTTAGAAAAAAATATTTTTGTGTGAGACATTTGCACAGCAGCATTTATCCCTGCTGTTCCTGGTTATTATATTCAATATTCCATTTATATATATAGGATTAACATGCCTCCATTCGGCCTCAGACATGACCAACTGTACCTATATTTTGACCAACTTGGCCAGAAGGTACTGGGTTTCGAACGCAGACGGCACACTAGCTTTTGTTAGCCCACCAGATATTATACAGATATTTGGGTTAAAGACCCATTGGTGCTAGTTTCTGACCAGAGGGATAAAACAGCTATAATAATGCCACAACACTGGTTGTATTGTGATACAAATATTTGCTTTGCTTTTGACACGCTACCTCTTTGTTATCCAGAAATTACTTTGCTCTCTGGGTGGATCTTTCCTGTACTATGCCGACCACTTTAAGCTCTACAGCGGCTTCTGCGCCAACCATATCAAAGTGCAGAAAGTTCTAGAACGAGGTAAATCTTATTTCAGAGATCATGCTGCTCTACACAAAGCTGAGCATAATACTTCATCATCTTGTGATTTTTCTACTTTTGTCCAGCAAAGACAGACAGATCATTTCGAAAGTTCTTGGAAGACAGGAATCCTACCAAACAGCACTCGTCCACATTGGAGTCCTATCTCATCAAGCCTGTACAAAGAGTCCTCAAATACCCTCTACTTCTGAGAGAGCTTGTATCCCTCACCAACCCTGAGAGTGAGGAGCATAGCCACCTCACAGGTACAACACACTCAAAACTACGCTCTCTTCACACTTAAGTAAACCACAGCAAAGTGGTTCTTTATGTATTAAAAAGTAGACACATCAAATTCATTTAATCAGTCAGTTTTAAATCTGAAGCATGGTCTCTTTACATAAATTGGAACTCTTGCAGAGGCGTTAAAGGCCATGGAGAAGGTAGCCAGCCACATTAATGAAATGCAGAAGATCTATGAAGATTACAGCAGTGTGTTTGACCAGCTGGTGGCAGAGCAGAGCAGCACAGAGGAGGTATGTACAGGAATACCAACTGAGCATTCCATAGGTTTAGCAGTGTTTTCAAAAAGCACGTAGACGCAAATTTTTAAAACTTACTTGGAGCTTTGTAGCAACGCTTGAAAAATGACTCCAAAGCTAAAATGCATGCAGTGTCCACCTGAATAACAACAAAAACTCTTTTCTCTGTCACACAGTCAACATTGTCTGTCTATCAGTATTAGTCAACCCTAATGTTATGCGTTTTAAAGAACGATAAACCTCAAGAAAACCTTCTTGCTTGACCTTTCCTGTTTTCCCAGTATGATGCATGCATAGATGAAGTAATATATGTACTGTATGTGGTTTAGGTAACAGAGATCTCAATGGGAGAGTTTATCCTGCATAGCTCCGCACACTGGCTGAACCCTAGGAATTCACTGGGCCGCATGAGGAAGGAGCCAGAACTCACACTCTTTAGTGAGTATAATTCACACTGAACTGACCCTGTCCAAAACCACAATTGGTAATTAGGTCAGCCAAAATAGCAGTAGTGAGTTGAGGCATGGATGTTGGATGATACTGCTTTGTGTCATGTTCCAGTTGATCCTAAATGTCTTGGTTAAGGTCAAAACCATTCTGACCTATTATTAATCCATGTCCCAAACTTTGTAGTTGCTATTATGGTGTACACTCTGTTTGTATCAGTATGCAAATGTCATGGATTGGTACAGCAGTTCTGAAGTCACAGTTGGCAGTGAAAAAATGCTTGGCTTTGCGATATTAGGCTTGTGTGCACCTGCTGAGGTACTGAAACCCAGTCAGTGAAGCGTGTTCAAACCGAGAATTGTTTATGATACTAAAATATTAGCATTTGGCAGCCCATTCTATGAGGTTGTGATCTTATGCTTTATAGCTGTGCTGCATTTGATCTTAGACTTGGGTGTTTACATACTTTTGGATCTCTAGTAGATTTGAATGTTCACTTAAACAACAGATACTTATTAGTAAGTGGTTGTGAAAATTAGCCAAATTCTTTTGTTTTGGGGTTACATGGTGTGAAACATTTTGTGGGAAAAACTAATTTGAGATCAATCACTTGATTGACTTTTGGATCCGTTGTTGTATTATCTGGTTTAAAAAAGAATTTGATCAATGTAACCATGGTAATATTAAAATCATTTTGTTTTTCACAGTTTTTAAGAGAGCAGTTATTCTGGTGTATCGAGAGAGCATCAAGCTGAAGAAGAGGATGGTAAGTCTGGTCTATCTTCAGTAAATGCACTGCACTATACCAGAAACAGTTCTTAATGGAATGATTACATGTGCATGTACTTATCAGGTAACAAACTTAGATTTACACTAAAATAAGTAATTATTTTACAGCTTTTTCATTTCAGCTCCAGATGTGTACCTTGTACAAGTTGTATTTACAACTGTTAATGCTGCTTAGGTTTTAATGCTAACATTTCTGCTGTTTATGCTTGATCATGTAGGCGGCATCCCGTTCTGCAGATTTGGACCCGTTCAAATTCCGCTGGCTTATACCTTCCACCTCTCTACAGATCCGACCTGGAAACTCAGCAGGTTCTTCAGACTTTTTGTATAAAATATTCTTTAGAGCACTAGTTCTGGGAAAGTCCATTAAATATTATATTATACTAATAAAGCTATGAAATATCGAATAAATGGTTCAAATGTTCTGAATGCAAGTTTTTAATAACTGTGGCAGGTTTAGATAAAGTTTATATGTTTAATAAAGAGTATCAGAGATTTAAAAAACCCTGAGTATAGAGATTAAACAAGATTTTAAAAAGTGATATTTAATCTTATTCTTTATCTCTCTTACAAGGGTAGATTTTATTGATTTATTAATTTTTAAATAAAAGTGCAGTTAAACCACTTTGTTGGAATGTGCGTTGTACATTGAAATGGCTCAAGTGATAATATTCAGGTTTTGAAGTTTTGAGCCATTTGAACTAATCACCTCAACTAAAGAAAACAGTGTTTTGAATCACTGCACCTTAGCGACATCTGCTGGCCAGATTTGTGCAGCTGACTTGGGAAAACCAGAAAAACACATTATATTGAGGAATTTTAATGTGAATAAATAAGCATTTTTTTCTTCTAGTTAGTACAGATCAATATTGGTTTTAGGGAGAAACTATTGTGAGAAAATAAAAAGGTTTTTTTTTCAGGTAGTAATGATTAAAGTAATTCTTTAGAAAGACTTAATCAAATTAATTATATTATTGATTAACTAACAACACACGCTGCATGTGATGTGTTGCACCTACAAAGGAAAGCTTTACAAGGAAGTAGCTTAAACTCCTGAATGTTCTTAAACATTAATTACACAATTAAATAAATTATTTTCTGTTAAAAGTTTTAAGTGCATGAATGTAAATAAAATGTGTAAAATAATTATATTATGCTGCAGTTGTATATTTGCTGTTAAAGACAAAGTAAAATCAGCAAGTCATAAGTGAAAGATAAGTCGCTCCTAAGTGAATAAAAATCAAAATAAACATGAATCCAACATTGACGTGATAAACTTCATTGAGAATTAATTAGAGAATTAAATTATAAGAGACTCCTTTGGTGGGAGTAGAATTATACTTTGTGTGCTGCATGATATATCAGGGGTGGTGCATTGGTTTAAATGCTAGAATAATGACCAGGTTTCAAATCCCAGCTCTGTTAAAAAGCTGCAAGGTCCTTATCTCTCAGTTGCTTGGATTGGGGTCTGGTAAGATTGTGTCATTTGTAGTTTGCTCTGGCTAATGGTGTCTTTTAAATGCTGTAAATGTTAATACAGCACTGTGCAAAAATGCCATTGATTAGCAATCATGTAATGATCATATACAGTTATTTTTCAGTCTTGTTATTAGGATGCAACCATGATATAAACAATCTGTATGCTGTATAAAAACTGACAAATGAAACTCCTTAAAAAGAGCTTCTATAGTCTACAATGGCAAGTATTTAGTGTAGTATTTACCCTTTACTCTTTACCCTTTACCAAGAACAGTATCTAGCAGTTTCATTGGAATGCCAAATTGACCCTTCTAGAATCTAAAAAGATTTATGGACTTTTTGGTTTTTGGTAGAGTAGCCAAGAAACTATTTTTTAAAGGAAACAACACTAAGATATGCCAAAGCTAAAAAAATATTGCAATGAAGCTTAATGAAAAATGATCTATGAAATGACAAATTGCAATGTTTGGATCCAGTTGTCTACTATATGTTATATATGCCATTATAATAATGCTAAAACAACAAATCTAATGGTGGTCTAAAACTTTTGCACAACACTGTATCATTTTACTTTTGCACAGCACTGTTGACTTGGAAAATAAAACAACTCAAGTTTATAAAAACACTACTAAGTCTAATACTATCCCTGTCCTTACTTTTCCAGGATCAGAGAATCCCTGTTTTTGGGAATTAATTCACACTAAGTCAGAGGTGGAAGGAAGACCAGAAACAGTCTTTCAGCTCTGCAGCAGGTAAGACTGAGTAGTTAGAGATTAAGGGATAAGTATACACATACATTTTATTGTTCCTAAAAATTAGGGGATACTCCAAAATGAAATATCCCATAATTAAATACCCTCTAGTATTTGTGAGCAGTGTATATACAATCTATATACTTTATACAAAAAAGTTTTTAACAGATTCAACTTTCACTCACAGTAAAGCTGTTTATACGATTTAAAATTATTAGCCCCCACTGTATGCAAACTACAGGTATGCACAGACTACCATCCATACGACCAGCCTCCGTTCACTTTAGTCGCTGAGACCTTAAAAATTATAGTTAATATTAATAGGAAATGAAAATATGTCATTTAGCTGTAAACAGCTGGTCACTTTATCTGCAAATGATGCGGATCCACAAGCAGAGGTGTGAGTTTAGAGTTTATGAGCAGAAGTTTGTCATTTGTGTGTGTTTGAGTGTAAAACTACCTTACCGGTCAGGTGCTCGCTTGCTCTTTAGCTAATGTTTGGACTAAAAACTGTTCAACTCAAAAGTCAGTAATCTGCAAACTGATATCAGAAATCAGTTCAGCCCAACAGCTAATTTATTTTACCATCTGTAAACTTAAACCAGCTAGTACAAAAACACACTCAAACCTTAGTGGAATCGTTCTTCAAAAAAGTGCCTTACATCAAGAAATGCAATTTAAAAGCGATGGGTTCAAACAAGTTTTGAATACTTTTAACCCAAGATAAAAAAAAAAACCTCAGAAAATATTAAAATATAATTTTTTTGTTTATATCATACACCCATAATCTGTTAACCAAACGTCACTAGGGCTTGGGTTTGGTATGTTGACCCTCAGGGTAGTCATTTAACTCATTTCTGTTTTTTCTGTTTTCTGTAGTAGTTTAGAGAGCAAGGTGAATGTGGTAAGGGCCTTGCGCTCTGTACTGAGAGAGAGCACCAGATGGAGCACTCTAGCTGAGACACACAACCTGACCTTCCCTCGGAGGAGCCACCAAGTAGCAGTGAGGTGCCGATCCTGGAACAGGAAGCTCCAACCAAGTCCACTAGACTCAAAGGAAACCAGGATGCTCGGTGGAGACACTCATTCAGAACCTGGTGTTCCAAGACATGTTAAAGTCCCTCTGAGCTTGCTGACCACCTCACTGGAAGCTCAGCTGCAGAGACTGAGCTTCACAGAGGACATGCCACAAGAAACTAAGGGCAACAAATACAGTCATGTGACCTCATCAGAGGAGAATTGTAGCATGGATCTCGACTCTGTGATGGTCAGGGACTACAGCTTGCAGAGTCTGAACTCTGTAAATGAGAACTTCTTCTACGACACAGTGATGGGCATCCAGAAAGCTGCCATTCCCACACTCTAGAGGGTATTGTTGAGTCAGAATGTTGTGTAGGTGTATTGGGTAGGCCCCCTAGTCCCACCAAGGCTATGATCCATCAAGGCACAGACTCCAAAGACCTATGAACATGTCCTGGGGTATCTGTTACCAATACAGTAGCAAAAGATCCTTTAAGTCCTATAATTTGTGAGGTGGGG
>JAUZSU010009760.1:0-11196 GCA_034780255.1 Parotocinclus maculicauda
CGGAAAAAAATCGAATCGTGACCCCAAGAATCGATTCTGAATCAAATCGTGAGATTCCCAAAGATTCACAGCCCTAACGGTTTCCAATCATTTCATCATATCTTTTGCCCAAAAGCATCTTTAACAAATGGGTGAGGGGATTGTGGCATGTGGTGAGTAGCATAGCTTAGTATTATCATATGATGTCTTGGTCAGGCAACCCTGTCAGTAGGATTAAAGTAAAAATTTTATTGCTGGCAAAACATTTTGAAAGTGATGAAGGCAAGGGTCGAGGTTGGCAGATTTTTAAGGTGAAGTGCATGAAGGGAAATATGCCCTGCTATCACAGGTGGCGAGAAATGGGTTTGGCAAGAAAATGCACTGTACTTCTATTTACACTTCTTGTTTGCTGCTGAGCTGTAGCCAAAAGTCTACCCTTTTGCTGCACTAGCTGTTCTTTTTAAAACTCCAAGACAAAAATACAGAAAGAGTACAGAGAGTGGGGACTAAAAGTCTGGGACCACTAATAGAGTGCATTTGTGGATCATTGTTCAGAAATATTCATACTGCAAAAAACAACATAAAAGCTTTGCCACAACTACCTGAAGACTATATACAATCAAACAGTGCCATACAATCTCCTTCACAGCCACCTGACCCAAACTTTATAAAAAATTTATAGGGGCAGTTGAAGACAGAGAAAACAAGCATTTAATAACATCACAAGATGCTCTTTGAAATACAAACCACTGTAAAAAAAGATTCACCACACATTTTTGTTGAAAATAAAGAAATCACAATTATATTTGTTTAATAACTGAACCCTAAAAAAACAACTCTCTGGGTTTTTTTCAGGTCAAGTATGGACAGGTGTCGTCAGGACAATCAGCAAGACAAAGGATTCCATTAAATGCTGATAGTGGACTGCAGCATTAAGCAGGAAATGAACTATAACCCTGTTGTGATCAATGGAAATGCAGTGGAATGTGTAGACAGCTTCAAGTACCATGGAGTCCATATCTCGGCAGACCTGTCATGACCTACTAAAAAAGTACATTTTGTGAATTTTCTTAATAATATTTCGGCTGAGCAGTCATAAAAAGCATTTTACCTTTTGGTTATACCATGTATGACTATGTATGGGACAAATAAACCTCGATTTGATTTGATTTAAAGTAATGGGAAAAAAAAGTACATGGTATCACTCAAGGCTGAGGCAAACAATTATGAAATCACGTTGTCATTAGCATTTATAAAACCAATACTGTCATATGAAGTCAAAAAATGCAAATTAATCTCCTGAAGAAAGTGCTTACAGACCATAACAAGCTGTTGGGCTTACCAGTAGCTAATTGAATGAAAACGTGGTCTCTATGAGAGTGTCGCAAAGATGAAAGCTTGTGTCTAACTGGTGTATATAAGTATTAAAAAAATTAAACGTTTTTAAATGAAAACAACCATGACCTTGAAATAGATCGGTGGAAGAGAAGATAAAAATAGGGAAACAAGCAAATGAAAGATCAAAGAGGCAGGACAGAAAACTCAAACCAGCATGCTATAACCAGTAAGACAATGTATCTTGGCACTAAAACCGTTTTCTTCAGGAAAGGCACACATGGCCAAATGTAAAGTCATCTCCAGCAAACAGCCAGGATCTCAATTCAATAACAAGTTTATGGTAGAAATTAAAAAAGTAAATTGGTTCAGGACAAGACTCCACTCCATCGTGCAAAGCTGATCTGTCAACTGTTTTAGGGAGTTGGAATCCATCGATCTATTATCTTCTGCTTAATTCACATGGGGTCGTGGGCCAGTCGGTGTCCACCCGGCAACCCTGGGCGCAAGGGCAAGAACAACCCTACACTTGGGCACCAATCCATCGTAGGGCGAGCGCACACAGTCACACACTAAGGGCCACTTTAAAACTTTTTAAACTTTCTAAAAGGCAAAACTAAAACCAAAAAATAATTCCAAATATTATGCTGATTATTCTTGGCATGCACACTTAATTCAGTTCAAGGGCCCAGTAAACAGTACAGGATGGGATGCCAGGCCATCTCAAAGTTGAGCAAGGGTGGCATTTGTAGTGCAAGGGATCCCCCAACTCTTATCCATCATATACGACCATGTGATGATGGGCTAGACTGCTTTGTCACTTGAGCACATATGAGTCTTAAAACTACAATATCTAAATAATAACATCTACAAAAAGGTTTCACAGTCATCATATCATTTTAGACAAGTAACACTGTCTAGGTCCAGCGCATTACATGACAGTCAGCAATCTTTGATGACTTTTAGTTTAATATGGAGGGAGACAGTGGGAGTGGTCAGACCGCAGTGAGTGGTCGATACTTGTGCTTGTCTAAGAGACAGATAGTAACCAGTTCACTGATGATGGCAGAGGAGCCAGGGTTGATATATCATAAATCACAACTCTTGGAGAAAATGGATTTTTGCAGCTCCACTACCCTACACTCAGCAGCCATTTTAGGGCATAGGCAATGCAGAGGTTCACCCTTTTATACATATAGACTGCATCCAGTGTGTGCATGCACATGTGATTGCTTGAAGAGTGACTACTTTTTTTAGTGCTGCAAAGTGCCCTTTATGGCCACTGGGCATTCATAGAGAATGATGGATGTTCCCCATGACCCTGCCACTACTAGGCATTAAAACTGATTCACAATCCACACAAACACATGCACACCAGAATCTATTAGATATTAATAAAGCATGCAGTGAGGGTATTTCTAACTCTTGCATAGTCAGTAATATCCTGTGTAATCTTGCAGCACTATCTCGGTGAGTTCCCCACCAATTAAACAATGGAGCGACCGGGCAGATAATACTCTCAATGCTGCACACACTTAGGTGGAGACAGAGAAATGAGGAAACAGCTTTGCGAATATCTTATCTTTCTCAAACCCTAACATTAATCTGCATGGGCTTCGGCTGCCACCAAAGCACATTTATTAATGTAATAAAGGTCTGCGAGACTCAACCTCTGAGCAGCAGCTACTGCTTAACTCATCCACCATTAGTTACAGAAGGTGGTGCAGAAGTGTTCAGGGACTTGTCACGGCAAATATGTGAACTCTCGCCCACAAGACTAAGCTTTGATGCTTAAAAATGGCACTCATTTTAATTTAGAATGTTGATTTTTGTATTTTCTTTTTTTATATCACAGCCTGGAATTAATCTGGAACAGTAAATGACTGAATATTTAATCGGATTTTAATTAAATCTGAAATTTAAGCATCCCCCTGTAATTGAACTGCCTACTCTAAAGACTGGGTAGCCTGGCTAATGGTAGTTAATGGTTTTAAATGCATTTCTAAATTACCTAAATAATGATTAATTATTTCAATACAGATAACAAATATAACAGACTATAAAAAGTCATGCAAGTTACTACTGTGTTGCCATAAATTGCATTTATATAAATAGCAATAAAGTCATGTAAATTGTGTTACAACAGACTTGACAGTAGGCCGGAACGATCCAGTACGGCATACCACTTCAGTGACAGTACACCATACTATAAGAGCTGCCACATTCAAAACAAGTCACTGTATGACTTATCAATTAAATTGTTCTGAATTGCTCCTGATCCACCTGTGCTGTATTTTGACCCATGCATGATGGAGCACAATAATATCTAGTGTAGTGGGGTTTTGGTCAGCACCCATTTGTTGCAAAATATGGTAAAAAAACAAATATTGCATAATATTCAGTTTTATTCCAACAACTAAAGAGTGAGATGCCTCTTATAAACTGCGCAAAACAGGCACTACAAACATGCATCTCACTACATAAACAACTCAGCTGCTCAGACAGGGTTGCCATATCCCAAGAGAGAATTAAGCAAACCAAGTCTGTGCAGACAAAGTCAAAGAAAGGAAATTGGCTGCCACAAAATAAATAAATAAAAACAGGTTGCTTACTTGGGATGATGATAACAAAAAATAGTAATTATATTTCTTAACTTTATAGGTTGAACAAAACCTATAAATGGAGCAACTGTAGCAATAACAAAGCTTATGGGCACTGCAGTAACAGACTGCTAATTTAAATTAAATTTATATGGATCATTTTGTTATTTTTTCATCACCCATTCCTGTATCCCTCAGCAGTGCGGTTGCTTAGTTGATCTGGATTTACACTTTGTCCTCTTGCCTTGTGAGCTTTGTAAGATAAGGGTCAGTGACAACACTGTCCTAGGTTAACTAGGACTGGCCTTAGTACACATCCCTTTAAATTAAAACTAAACACTGCCCCTACACACAACTGTGCAAGCTGTCATTCCATGTCTTTTTATTAAAAAGAATGAAAATGACATTGAGGTTGGTAATATGAAGGCAATTTTGAATGTCAAAAATAATCCCAGTGGAAAAAAAAACAAGGCTGTAGATGACAGCTGCAAAAGGTGATGATATTATGACCTTTGAAAAAGCATGCAGTACCTGGTATATACAAAGATATGGGAGCTTTGTGCTACATAGATGAATGGAATACAATTTTTCTGTTTTTTTAATTCCTGGGGGTTTGTGTGCATATGAATTCAGGAGAGTCAGTGTTGACTGATATTTACAGCTGGTTGTACATTATCTTTGCCTCTTTGCACAATTGATACATACATCTGGAACCTCAATGTCTGCACTAAAGCATTGCCCTGAATCAAACCAACCATAAAAAACCCATATCCAGGCAGATCTCTCTCATAACGATTTAGTGAACAGTTGTCCTGTTTTCACATTCAAAAATTGAACGCCTGCCTTGTTTTGTCAATGTCACCCCCAAAGCTAAAAGAAAAGATTTGCCAAAATAAATAACAGTTGAATTTTCCATTACCTCCTGTTCACTTTTCAGCATTATTACCTACGGAGGCAGCACCTAGTCTATTATCACGTTACACCCTGCAGTGAGGAAAACAAGCAACTGAAAAAAAGGGGAAAAAATAAATCAACACAGACAGGCTCGAGAGACCAAACGAGGGACCAAAACATGCAAAAATGTAAAAAAGGTAGAGGCAAGATATACCAGAAGAGGAAAATCAATTGCAGAAATTATAAAACCACAGAGAAAATTAGCAAATGAGTGAGAAAAAGATTGTAACGTAACTGAAAAGTGCCTGGTAATAGCAGGGTGATACGGCCTGTGTGAATTGGTTTTAGATGAATTTTTGAGCTGCTTAAGGTTCACAGGAAACCTGCCAGGTCCCAGTCCAGCTGGTCCACACATTGCCTGGCACTGTACTAAAAACTGATTAGGATTAAAAAGTCTGCAGGATCTACTCAGCCACGGCACTGCAGCAAACGATCAGAGGACTGTGGACGCTCTCCTTTTTCCTCTCTTCTATTGGGGCATGCAAATGCGAAATCACAAACAAGCTCAGTTTATTAATAATTCATGAAGGCACAGATTTTAAGATGATTACACTATGCATAATTATGCAATCATCAACCAATGCAGAACAAAAAGCGTGAAATACAAGGGATAATGAAATCAAGAGACAGAAATCTAAAAGGTCCTTAAAAACTATATGCCCTTCAAGCAATGTTAAGCAGGCTGTAATTTAGTGATGAGCTATGAGCATGTTCATGGAGTTTATATGGCAATACAGCAGTATTTTTATATTCTGTATAAATTAATATACTGGACAACTGTCCTTTTATATGAGTTTGTATCTTAGTCAACTGTCAGGGAACATAGAATATAATTAGGCACATAATAAGGGTTTTCATTTACTATAGGATCAGCTTCAGCACACACAATAACAATATATGAAGTAAGCATGAAATAGCTGCCAAATGTAAACAAAACTTAAACAATAGCCTCTTCAATGGCGAGCCTTTGGCTTCAAAGTTTCACTGGTTGACAGTATTAAATCTGACGATTGTAATCACATACACTCTTGGTATTCCAACATATGATGGAGTAAGTTACTAGAGTTCAAAACAGCGATTGAACAAATTCTGTAGTGTATATATATAGCTTTTTCTACCAAACGGAGATAAAATTGCTAGATTTTGATCCAAAGCCGAAAATGTGGCTAGCAGTTCCCGTGATACTAATGGCTGAGATAAACAAACACAGGCAATGGCCACAAAGACACATACAAGGCATGAAGACGGACTCAGTCTGTGATTATTCTGTAAAAGTGACGGCCTACTCAGGTCAAAATTTCTCCTCACACAGGTGATGCTACATTAAAAGTCCATTATTCTGTCTTTTTTTAAAAAATGAGCAAATGCTTGCACTGTAGAACCCAGTTCTATTTGTTGTCTGGAGGTCAAGAGGATAGGTCTGACAATGTTGTAGAAAACTACAGTCTTTGGCATCATTTAGGATATACAGTATATCTCACAAGCGAGCACACTTAGAACACTTAGAACAGGTATCACCATGGTCGACCAAAGAAGTTGAATGCACGTGGCTCAGTGTTATAGCTAGAGGTTGACTTTTGAAATTAGACGTAGAAGTGCTGCCAGCATTGCTGCAGAGGTTAATGGGGTGGAGGGTTAGCCTGTCAGTGCTCAGACCATACGCCATACATTGTATCACACTGGTCTGCATGGCTGTCGTCTCAGAAAGAAGCCTCTTCGGAAGATAATGCACAAGAAAGCCTGCAAACAGTGTGCTCAAGACAAACGCATGGATAACTGGAACCATGTCCTGTGGTCTGATGAAACCAAGATAAAGTTATTTGGTTCAGATGGTGTCAAACGTGTGTAGTAACAACCAGGTGGAGCACAAAGGTATGTATGTCTTGCCTACAGTCAAGCATGTCGGTGGAATTGTCATGGTTTGGGACTGCATGAGTGCTGTAGGGGAGTGACAGTTCATTGAGGGAACCATAAATGCCAACATGTACTGTGACATACTGAAGCAGAGCATGATTCTCTCCCTTCAGAAACTGGGTTGTAGGTCATTATTCCAACATAATTTGAAACACACCTCCAAGATGACCACTGCCATGAGGGTAAAGGTCAAACAGATCTCTAAATCCCTAAACCCTATTAAGAAACTGTGACGTATTCTCAAATGAAAGGTGGAGGAGCGCAAGGTCTCGAACATCCACCATGCAAAAATTTTTAGGGTACATTTTTCGGGGGGTGTATTGTACTGTATGTGGAATAGGGCAAGTTGTTCCAATTGTAATTAAGTCAAACTGATCTAAAATAATAAGTTACTTTATCAATCATTTACTGACAATTGCACTTCGACTCCATTGCAATGTTAGTGAACATGTCTTAATGCTCTTCTAGCTATCTGCAGGCTAGGTCTGGTCTGCATAAATCACAAATGTTTCAAATAAGACAAGCATAAAAAATGTGTAATTTGGGCACAATCTCTGTCTGTTAGTAAGTCAACTTTTTATATTTTTGGGAATTATTTTATTGGAAGTGCTGATGCCAGGATGATGCTAGAATAACGTTAGATTAAATTATAATAATAATGCTGTTTTAAAACCCCTATGGTTTACTACACATCTGTTACAGCAATACAGCATTTTTAGGCAACACTGCATACGATATATAAGCTTGAATAACATATTAGCATTCTTCACAGATCATGAATGCGGAATTAAATTACCTGTATTTTGCACTTAAGGCTGAATTAGAAATAACTAAGATCTATGTGCAGACGACACTAGAGTAAAGTAAGCCTTTAAGGGCAGTTCTGGATTTTTCTGGATCTGTTTAAAGACAGATACTGCCACCATGGGGAAAGAGAACAGGCTTAGCAAATAATTGTCTCAAACAGTAAAACCTAGGAACCACTAACCCTAACCCTAACTGTTTAATTCTCAAAAATCATTAATGTCACACTGAATTTCTCCACTTAAAATTACTAATGGGTGATGGCTAGAGAAAAGGAATGATACAACAAAACTTAATCAGTAAAAACTTGTTGATAAATAAAAAGAAAGCTGTTTAGGCACTGACAGAAGAAAAGAAAGTGGCAAACGGTGAATAATACTTAACCAGGAATCTTAGCAAATAGTTCTCTCCATTTTCTCTTTACACTGTAGTCTATGATCCTACAGACTGTCAGTTAGCCAGGACTAGGCAATGAGAGGACAACGTTTCCAGAAACTTAGAAAGGATTTTGAAGAGCATATTAAAAGCAGTGTTAGTGAGAAGTGCTGAGGTTAAAGAGAAGTTTGAAAATTGCAGTCAAGGAAAACAAAGAATTAGAGGGAATGTACATGGTAAGGGAAAATATCTCACATTTTAAATCAAAATTCAACTATAATGTGAATAAGAATTAACGCAAGGTTGGACAAGGCAGAGGTCTTGGTGAAGATGACACTGAGGGTGCTGCCTACAATCTTGAGTCGGTGGTAATGGAGTGTGAGTGAAGTTGAAAGAGCTTAGCTAGTGGACAACCACATACATGATGCCACCAGTACGGAGGTTCAGGTCACCCAGTAGAACCAGAATTGAGCAAAGAAGAAAATCAAACTGATAATTTCCTCCTTTAAAATTATCATTTTGAAACATATCTTATTTTTTGTGAGCAGTACAGTATGGGGATATATGAACGCTGAAGAGGACAGCAGGTGGCGATGTGTTTTCCAAGAAGAGATATGAACTAGTAGCTAGGCAGCTACAAAGTGAGCTTTGTGTAGAGATGTGACAGTTCCAGAACCCGCCAGCTAAAAGCAGTACGACAGCAGCAGATCTAAGTGGAAAGACATGATGGATAAGGTCATGCCTATGCGAGGAGTGACAGCTGTAATAGGAGATGAGGCTCCTTCAGAAACAAGTCTTTAGTTGACGGAGTAGTGCAGAAATAACTGCTGAACTGTTTTTTCTAGTTGCACTTAATTGCTGTAGTTCCTCAGGGTATGGTACAGAAATCCTCCAGAAATGTTTTATAGTGGTACCAAGCAATTTTTTCTTAGAAATAATGTAAATTGAATTATTCAGTTTTAGATGCCCAGAAAATCCCCAGTATTTCACAAATCCATATGCCTAATGCATAACAACTATCTTACAAGGTAAAAACAAGCTGACCCAAGCTCAGCAGAGGTATGGAGTACTTCAAACCCACCCTGAGCTTTGCCAGTCTGTCACCTCAGTTCTGGCCAAAAAAAAATAAAAAAAATAATTAATGAAGAAAACCAGGATGTTCGGGAAATAATACATTTCCAACCCAGTACTGTTACCCAATTTACTCAGATATGGGATGAATTTGATTATTATTTGGATTTTGAAAAAAATTTTGCAGGGTAGCTTAAACAATTGAAGATCAGTGGAAAAATAGCATTATGGGGTAACAACTCAACAATTTTTAAATGGTTTTGGTATAGCATTACTAAAACATCAAATCAAATGGTGGCCCAAGACTTTTGCACGTTGTATATGAGTAACTTAATTTACAATACAGTCTGGAGGCAGAAATACAATCCAGTAAAAGTGTGTTTAATGTTGGTTTGAAGCTATTTTTATCAGACAGTCAAGTTCCACAGCCTAAAATAGACTGTCTTGCATTTCCAAACTGTAGCACCTGACCAAGTCAGTCTGTTAAGCATCCTTTCATTACACTGATGTGAGAGATGGAGGTAGACCTCAATGTTCTCTAAAGGTGCAGCAATGAATCACTCTCCCTGGAGCAGCTGCCTGTCTCTCCTTCTGCTGCTGCCCACACCTGGCTTTGAAGTGCAACCTGTCAGTGCTTATTGATTGGTCGTGCTCAGCAGAGACTCAGAACAAGTTGCCACCACCACAGGCAACCTACCGCACTCAGCACTGGGGTGATGCGAGTCATAGCGAAGTAAAGAGCAACAGGGACACCGGTGCACAAAAGGGCAAAAACAGATCTGCAGTGGTATTAAAACTGCTATATAAAAACAGTAGATTTACAAAGCATCAGTGTATTCCTCTCCATCACTACAGTATACAAACTAGTGGTGCTTGATATGAATGCATTTATATTCCAATATTTTCCCCTACCCAGACATTATATAACACATTACAAACAAAACACGGCTAAAGGATGTATAGGCTGGGTACAAAAACGATAAAAGAATTCAAGGAATTAGAACTACGGTTTAGAGTTGCCTCAGCATTAATATAGTCATCTGCAGTTAATCAAATATTTGAACTTACAATCATAGGGCGATCTTCCACATATTAGTTTAAGAAATGTCATCAATGCAGACACTTTACCGGATCCTTGCATCCTACCGTATGTCTAGAAATACTGTATTTCAGTCACCTTATATACTAAACAATTAAATAATTTGGTATACAGCAAGTCCCCTAAATATAAACCAGTTCTGTTCCATGGGTGAGTTTCCAAAATGTCCAAAGGTTTGCATGTCCAACATAGTTACCCTAACCAGCTAACAGCTGAGCTCAACTGCTTCCCAATTTGCCTTTGAAGACCGCAGTGACTGTAAACTTTGAAGGATGCAGCCCCATACATTCATTACATTCATTTTAGTATCCATTGTTTTGGCTCAGCACTTCTTAGTGAGGTCATCACTGCTTTATGCTTACTGCCAGACGACCTGTGTTTAACATGGCATAGTATTTCCACAAAAGGGAGGCCGATTCCCACTGGCTTTTTTTCTTCAAATATTTGACTGGCCAATTCCAATTTTCTTTCTGACTAAGAGTTACAAATGACAGCACACAGAAACAATTGCCAATTAAAATTAGCAAGAGCTGTTGGCTTGTACCTGGCTCTAACCTTAGCTTTGTGCCATTGGCCACAAGACATAACTACCAACTTGCTCAACGGTACGTTATGGCAGTCTTGATAAGAGCCTTTTACCAGTTAGTGCAAGGGTACATGTACAAGCAAAGACGCCGAATTGCAACTCACCCCAGGTTGCAGGTTTACAGCATACACCAACCAAGAAAATAAGTCTTAAATCACTACTGCAAGCCACTGCATGTACTGTGGGAATAAATAATAAACAACTAAAAGGACATGATGTATGCTTTTATTAACTTATATTAATAATAATTTTTAAAAAAAAAAAGATAAATATGAACAGACCATCGAGCTGCACACTAAACTTTGGGACCAGAAACAAACGTGCAAAGCTGTGAACATGCAGTACATGAACTGAATTCTGAATTAATCTTAATCAAAGCACGATGCTGTTTGTGTACATGCTTTCAGTGTCACAAATGGACAGGCGTATGCTAAATGTGACCGGAACAGAATTGGTTACATAAGACTGGTCTGCAGATC
>JAUZSU010009771.1:0-11196 GCA_034780255.1 Parotocinclus maculicauda
TAACCCGGATTGTATCCAAAAAACATAAAACCACGGCTGCCCAAATCATGGCAGAATTAAATGTGCACCTCAACTCTGCTGTTTCCACCAGAACTGTCCGTCGGGATCCACAGGGTCAATATACACGGCCGGGCTGCCAAACCTTTGTCTAAAACCAGGTGTTTCAGTTTCATTGTCTAACCCCGGTATATATAGGCATAGAGCATATTTATCTAGTTTTTATTACGAATATGTTTACTTTCTTAACTTTGGAAAAAGCCTTTGGATATTATTTTATTTCATTTTTGAAAAACAAGAGCCTAAATGTTTCATTAATTTTTTTTTGCATTAGCTAGCACCACAGACAGTGCTAGCACCTTCCATACAGCCAGCCTGTAGTACTCCTTTTTCGTTAGCAATGAAAAGGCTAAAATTCACTAATGTTATGGTTGAAGTACACTGCTCACAAAAATTTGAGGATATTTGATTAAAATGAAGATCCCACAAAAACTGCTGGACAGTCTGATCCTGTCCATGCCCCATCACTGTCAGTGTGTTTTGGCAATCTTTGGTGACCATACACCCTACTGAACAGTCAATATGTGGCACTTTTGTTCAGTTTGACATGCTTCTGTTCACCCCCATTCTTTATACTTAACCATCTGGCCTTTTCTGCCATTATGAAATTGAAATTGGAAGAGATAAGAACCGAAATCGATCCGGAATTGAAAAGAATAAGAATCTGAATGAGTTGACACACATGGGTTTGCTTCCAACATATTTTATAATCCATATAACAAAGAATTAAAAAAGTAACGCTTTGGGAGCAAAGGAGACCCTGCCCAGTATGATCCTAATAAAGAGTTTAGTGTGTGTACATTTGCTTAACATTTTAATTTCTAAAACATTTTTGCATAATTTTGTTAATGTTTGACATCAAGTACTTTACTGTCTGATTTACAAAGTATTTCTTGTATGTGAAAATAAAACTGGAACTTTGAATTAATTACAATTTTAGTAGCTTCATCTCTATGTATATTATATAATTATACTGTACAACTCGTTTCCTAAGTAGAGCATCAAAACATGTCCAAACATAAATCAAATATATATCAGGCCATCTGTGCGTGGGTATGTGAAATGATAGCTCCTTTTAAAAGAGAATTTTTGCTGCCCATTTTTTGTACTTCATTCTTATTTATAAACATCTCAAACAACACAAGTTGTTTTTTTCCCCTACATGCATTTCATAATACATGTAACAAAATTATCATGTGGAAGCTAGTGATTTTACTGTTTTATAATATTTTCGATAGCATAAATAATTATTAGAAATATATTGGAAAACAAACCAGGCTTTACATGTTAAGAATGATTATGATACATGACTATGCTGTATTTTCAAAAGTTTATAGAAAACAGAAACTCAAGCAGCAGCTCCTGTGCCACAGAAGTTAGACCTTGGTTTTGAACCCGAAGTTGAACTTGCAGCTGGCACCATGTCTAGAATCAGGATGTGGCACCCTGACCCAGATAACTGTGGGTTATTTCAGCACAGGATTCTCTGCTTTCCCTGTGTAACTCAAACATTTTCGTAGGTATTACAGCCTACAACCTTCTAACTTTGGGGATGGGTTTTTACCAGATTATGGAACCTGATAACATGAATTTGTTTCCATTAGCCCACAAGAAAATTGGTAAATTGTGATAGAAACTGGCACTTGGTTTTTATTCCAGTATATTCCAAGGACATGAGGTTGTGTTCAGGGCTTTATTTAGTTAATTCAAGAGGTTGCACATCATTTCTTTTTAAAATCATTATTCTTGGCAGTGGTATGCTGTAGCATTAAGGGTGCTTTGGTCCAAAGCCTTTTAAACTGTCCACAGACCACTGTTATCTGTACTATTACCCACAACATTGCTGCTAGCTAACTGTGGTCAGCCCAGACTTCACAATCCCTGACCGCAGATTCCAACTCCAGGAGGTTCCTCAGATTCTCCTAAGCCAACTGTGAGATATATCCCTCTGGTGCTGAGCCTGTCCTGGACTATCTATCCAGAGAGTTGTGCCTGGAACAACTTTAATGGGAGCTGATGAGGGGACTTCCTTGTGAGATTGCCAAACTCCTCAACTGGATCCTCTCTATCCACAGATGCATTGGCTCTACTCCAAGCCTTCACAGATTAACAAACTCTTCACTCTGTCATGAAGCATAAGCCCCATAGCTGTGCATAACATTTTTGCCACTGGTACCCATGACCTTTTTTTTGTCACTACCCAAAATGCATGACCATAGGTGAGGATAAGCAGGTGAATAATGTAGATAATACGACTTAAATTCACTGAGATCTGCAGTATGACCCTTTGTGTTGTCAGCTTTTCTCTATGGGGGTTTCATGACTCATACATATTCAAAATTAATCAGAGTGGCTTTATTCTTTTTAGGAATCATCAGAACAGCCTTGCCAGACATGGATCGAGAAGCGAGAGAGCACTACACAGTAGTGATCCAGGCCAAAGACATGGCAGGACAGGTTGGAGGACTATCTGGCTCAACTACAGTCAACATCACACTCACTGATGTCAATGATAACCCACCTAAATTTCCCCCGGGTGAGTAACCCAGCACAGCTTTTCTACTCATGTCTTTCTTAGTCACGGTGAAAGTGATGCGGCAGGGGTATACTATTCCATGGTTATTGATCGCTGAGTTAGATTTAATTTTTTTCATTTCATTTAGACAAAATGAAATCCACAGCCTTTTCTCACATACCTCTATAAAGATCCGAGCAAACTGTTTAAGGACAGGTTTTTGGTTTTGCTTGTTTGTTTTACGCCGATCTTTATATCAACCATAAATCTGTCTGACATTTAGTTGTAACTATAATTCTGCTATAATGCATTCCAAATGAATATGTGAATATCAGAACGTATACATTTTATCACCTGTATTAACGCTTGTATTTATATTTTTGTTAATTTATTTTATTGTGGTAAGGATCATAATGACCATAAAAGTAAGCATTATCACAATACTGTGGTCTTATTCATATTACAATTCAGCTACAGTTTTTAAAAAAAGTTAACTCTGCCTATCCAGGATATATAGAAATGTACCATCAAATCAGTGCCAGAACATACTGGGTTTGATCCTCAGTGGAGGAGCCTGGGTCCTTTAGGTCCGGAGCATGATATTCCTGTTTACACGTGGGTTTACTGTGGGTACTCAAGTTTTCTTCCACAGTCCAAAAGACATGCATTAGCTTAATTGATTACGCTAAATTAAGCACCAAAGGTTCAAATTCTTTACTATGATTAGTTTATCACAAGTTGTAAGTCTCAGACGGCGATGATTATTGCTATGCACTATGGACATTTATTACATTTTTCTCTCATATTTGTGTATTTTTTCTCATCATGACACATCATGTATTTGATACTCCAGCATATTATATTAATCAATAGTTTTTGAAGAGCAGCTGTCTATCAGCATTCATACAGCACATATAAAACTTTGACCTGCAATAACCCCATTAGTTTTGTGAGAAGTATGCTGAGAAATCTTGCATGGGTGCAGGGAGAACATGGAAACTCCACACAGGTTGAGTCCGGACTGGGTTTTAAAAATATTAGAAATTTGGCTAATAACTTGCACATCTGTACCACCCACTATGAATCTAATTTATGTTTATATATATGTTAACAAAAGGTTCAACAGTAGCCAAACAGGTATATGGATATAACAGGAATACAACATTATAACCATATTTTTAATTACACGTACTGTAAATGTAACTTATTTTGCCTTCTATTTTGATCTGAAATTGTGTGTGTTTACTAAGCACTGTGTTGTGTATCTACAGAAAACTACCAGGTGTTTGTTCCTGAGTCTGCACAGGTTGGGAAACCGGTGGGAAAGATCAAAGCCTATGACGAAGATGTGGGGATCAATGCTGAAATCAAATACAGTATCATTAACCAAGAAGGAGCCAACATGTTCTCTATTGCTACGGACAAAGATACAAGAGAGGGTGTCATTAGTCTGAAAAAGGTACTGAGTCATTTCACCAACACACACAGTGTTTCCTTTTTTTACTGAGCCACTTCTGGAATGACACATTTAAGATCTGCTCTTCAGGACTGCATGGCTGTGTTTTTTTTTTCAGGGATTTGTTTGTGCTTTCAGCACATTGACAACATTTCACAAATGGACTTTTACCCTAGGATTGATTGGTAATTTACCTGGTTGAGGTTATGTGTAGACACCAATGGGTAAACATGGCAATTTAATAGGTCAATATGTTGTACAGTTCCAGGGTGATTACTGTTTATTCTCATGTGTGAACAAAAGCCAATGGTGTGTAACTTAGTGGTTATGGCTCTGAACTGATGGCTGAAGGTTTGTGTTTTTTAATCAAGTCATTCTGGACCCTTGAGCAAAGTCCTTAACCCTTTCTGCTGCTGTAACCTTAGTAAAAAGCTAAAGTATTTGAAGAAATTAATTTAGTTGTAAGATAGAGTAAGGTTATGCAATTTTAAATACAGAAACAGTAACACAACTTGTGGAAAATGATGAAATAAAGCATAATATAAAAGGTAGTAATTCATGCTGAGAATAAAATGCAATCTCTGGCAAGAAATATGGAATTACCACATATAAAGGATGTTCACCTAACTTTTTACCTTCATAACAAATAAACACATCACTGATATAAAACAAAATAGCATTGTTTAATAGCTGAAACATCTTCATTGAAAACGTAACAGATTTATTATTTTATATTGCCTTTTGCTCTCACCTTTCGTGGGGTATTCCACACTCAACACTAAGCAGTTACTGCCAAGTAAGTAAGTAATGGCAATCAATAAATCAACAGTCAGTGTACAGGTGTACTTTGGTATGTTGGAGACTTTTTTTCATCATTCCCTGAATAGACGGTGAAGTGATTTTTTTATTATTTGTTTTATTTCCCTCTACAGAGAATTATTCCATATTTTCATTATTATTCAAAAGTTAACTTTCATGATAGTTTGTTTCTTGGTCAGTTTCTTTGTGGAAACTGCAAGTACTAAAATAAATAAATAAATTGCAGGACAGTATGGCTACTAATAACCCGAACACCTGTGCTTTTTAGGCTTTTAGTGTGAAAAGAGAGTGTAGAGAGAGAGTGCTTGTGTTTATACACTTAGGTTAAGGTTCAATCTTCCAGCCTCCTGGGTAAAGCTGGAAATAACAGCTAATATCACAACACCATAGATCTCCTTAAGTACCAAGATCACCATCGTACAGGTCAAATTTCTACCTAAGCCAAGCGTGTGCAGTTTATCTGATATCTTGTCAAGAAAAAATAATGTCAAAGTACCAACTGACTGAAGATATCAGTCATTTTTTACAATACCTCGTTAAGAAGACAATTTAACCTCTGAGTTTTAGCTGAGAAATAAAGCTGTTTAACCTAAGACGTCTGCTCAACTGCTTCACTTTTGTTTCACATTTTATGCAACTGTTTGACTGTATGTTCATTTTTGACAGTTCATATTCATTCTGCTACCTCCAGTAAACATTATGAACATAGTTTCTTAATGTTCACAGTGGACCACTCTGAATCAAGTAGTGTTTTATGCTATTAATTTGAAAAACGGTGTATTTATCTATTCATTAGATGAAAAGCTAACTAACCACCCATTGCTGTGTTTTTAGCCACTTGACTATGAAAAGAAGAAACAGTACACTATTCACATTGCAGCAGAAAACACACACCATGACCATCGCTTCTCACATCTTGGATCATTTAAGGATAATGCCACTCTCAAGATAACAGTGGGAGATGTGGATGAAGCTCCTGTTTTCTCAATGGATTATTATATTTTGGATGTCGATGAGGATGCCAAGATTGGGACAGAAGTGGGAACTGTAACAGCAAAAGATCCAGACAGCAAGAACACCCCAATCAGGTAAGAGTAAAACAATTCATCTGTGAATGTATGAGTGAATAATGTCTTTTTTTCAGTATATTAATGTAGAGTGACAAAAATACTTTATTTATTCCCAAGTAGAACATTTGGTGATGACAGTGTGAACAAACATTAAATACAGTACTAGATTTACGTGCTGCAAAAACCTCAGTGGCGCTATGGTAGAAGGTCGCCTGGTCCAATGAGTCTCATTTTTGTTACATCACATGTATGGTAAGGCACCTGTGCTCTATTTATATATGGAAAGTGTGGTGCCAGGATACAATATAGGAAAACGACAAGCTGCTGGAGGAAATTGAGATGCTCTGGACAGTTCTGCTGGGAAAAATGTAGTTTTCTTCTTTATATTTTATTAATTTTTTTTTAGATTAAAGTTTATGCTGGTTCTCGCTCTCACTATTCATGAGTTAGGCAACACCCAACTCCAATCAGTTACTGACAACTAGTGGTTGAATAACTGAACTTACAGAATGTGAAAGACTGGAATAAATAATCTTCTCGGAATTTAAACTTAATTGGTACCAGAAGTCCATTTGAACTTGGATTTGCTCAAAGTCGGAATCAAGTTTCCCCATAATAAGTAATAATCATAACAATAATATGACTATAATTGCACACTAATTATTTTTCATCTTTACTGTATTGGTGCATTATTGCCAACGTGGTTAGAAGGTCTCACCAGCTTTTCTCTAATAGCCATGGGCTCTAAAGAAAAATGGTTGGGAAACAATGAGATATGACACACCCAACACGAATTAGTTACTGACAATTAATGGTTGAATAAATTAACTTTTATTTGCAGGTTTGCAAACTTCTATAGCTAACATATTGTTCACTTGCTGGTATAGTCACCCATGTTTTCTTTCACATTTCTGGTTTACTGATTGGTCACATTCTGCCGAAATGTAGAAACTTGCAAAAAATATACATAAATTGTTTCATGTTAAATATGCTATCAAATTTACATAGCTTTAAGACGTATATGCAAATTTGCAATCAAAGTATGCCTAAAAGAAGCTGGAGATGAATTCTGAGCCCAAACATAATTTGATCAAGCAAACTTGCATAACTGAATTGTACATGCATGTCACACAGTCGACATGTCAAAACAAGCACAATGTGGGGCTTTTTTGTTGTTGTTGTTGTTCTCGAAGCAAATGATTCATTTACCTTAATTTATTTGCACAGCAAATATATGAGAAACACAAATCCCACCACAGACTAATGGGACACTAGGGAAATGTAATGTGTTTCATTAAAAATCACAACATTTGACTGCATATGAATGTGGCTTGAACAGATGGGATGATAAAAGGGGGAGTGTAATTTTGGCAGGTATTAGAATAATATTGTTAAAATTATACTTCCTTTTATCTTTTCATATGCTGAAGCTAGAGTGAAATGCAATTCAGGGTATACTATACAGGCAAGGACCTACCTGTAAAATATGTTTAAAGTATTTTAGACCCAGCATCCATGGAGATGAAACTACAGTCCACATACACTCTGTAGACCAGGACATATCTAAATAGATATCATTATGGGTTTTTTTCTTCCATTTTTACACACATTTCCTGAATCTTTGCCACATGTTATGAAACCTGTAAACACAAAGTCACAAACAAAATATCTCACAGAGGCAAACAATGATCTTACTACCAACCAACAGCGTACTGATATACAGTATATAAAAAGTACTGTGCAAATTCAGTTTTTCAGTTTATATTTTGCTTATTATTTAATTAAATGGTCACTGCACTTTAGTTTTTCCAATTACAGACTGTAGTCCATCTGTTTCCCACAACACACTGAAAGTCTCCTTTTGTCTGTTTTCTAATGATCAGGACCACCACACATCAGGTACGACTTGGATGATGGATCATTCTCAGCACTGCAGTGACACTGATGTGGTGGCGGTGTGTTAGGGAATTAGTGGATCAGATGCAGCAGTGGTACTGAAGTTTAAAACAATCTCGCTGTCACTGCTAGACTGAAAATACACTGCTCACAAAATATCCCATAATTAAATATCCCTTCATTTTTGTGACCTGCCAAAAATGTCTAGCCACCAGCTTCCTGTAGGCAGTGTCCTGTGAGCAGATTAGCTGATTAGAAGAAGAGTAGCACACATTGTGAGCTACAGATGAGGTACAGTCTCTCAGTTAATGCAAAGTAGAGCAATATGGTGAATGTCTCACCATAAAACTCCAGCAACACTTCTGCGTCTGACCCAATCATACCAGCACAACATACATTAACACACCACCACCAAATTAGTGTAACTACGCTAAAAATGATATACCAAAGTCCATTCTGAAACACAAAATCAACAGAACATCTGAACAATTAAGTAAATTATTATATCTGTGATTTTTTTCCCCAAATTCTTAATACAAAAACACAAAAACAAACACTTAAATGTTCCAGCTCTTTTCAGCTGATATGAGGATGTCATGTAGTGTGTCCAGAAATGTGATCAGAAGGTTGTTGTAGGAATCCAAGAATAGTAAAGGAGCCCTACTGGGTAACAGCTGTGAAGACGTAGCCTTTTTGTAATGCTAATCATCTGACGTCTTTGCAACTGTTATTGCATTCTTAAGATCCATGGTGATATTAGCAGCTAAATATCTTTTTTCAAAGTAAAGCACCACCTGCCTACCATAGAGGTTATTTAGAGTTGATTATAGTGATTATATGATTTTTAATCTGTTTCAGATTATTTATACCCACTATCACTTCATAATATAATACCCTAATTTCTCACATTGTCAGACCTACCATGTCTCCTACACACAACAGATTTGGCCTGCCATCACTGACGGGTGGTAAAGTTTGCACCCAAATCCCGCACAGAGTGGTGCTTTTGCATACACCAAAATCCAGCTTATATTCGTATGTACCCTGAATGCAGGCATTATGCTGGTTGGTAGTAGAAAGTGGAAATTACTGTCGTTCTGACTTATTGCAAAGCTCTGTGTAAGATTTCCGATTTATCACACCAGCTTGAAGTGAACACTTCAACTGTTTCTATTATTTTCATTCCTAGGTTTGTTTGGTGCCAATAATTGACTTGGATGTTGTCCACAGCATGGCTTGGCTATATCTGCCGACCTCCACTTAAGCCATTCAATTGTTTTTGTTTAAAAAATGCATTCCTGCTTGCTGTCAAAACTACTCTTTGCTGTTTTTTCCTCAGCACACGTAGGGAAATTCTTCTTATGTCTGCTGCACTGCACTTGTTCAGCTGGGGCTGTGGACCTACATATTTCTATGACTGCTTTGAAACAGTATGCTCTATTCTAAAAGTGCTATATAAATAAATCTGACTTTGACTTTGATAAATTTGTGTACACAAAAAGTAGTATTAGTTTGGACTTTGTCCTTCCTTGGCTGCAACAAGAGCCTTCACCATGATGACAAACCCTGTCTTACTGTTGGCATTACAATTCATCTTTAACGTGTCTAATGGAGTTAAGGTCAGGCTCTGGGCAAGCCAACCATATTGTCTATCAAAGTTGTCAAACTATATCATCATGGGCTTTGTTTTAGGAAACCAGGGCATAATGTTGTGAAGATAGAAACCTATGATGGTGTCAGAGTTCCAGGTGTTTAGTAAATGCTGCCACTGTGCGTGTATAAAGACTCCATGACTATATGCTTCATGTTTGTTAACATGTTAGCAGTAATTGTGGCTGAAATAACATTGACCATCGGAGATATTTCCAGAGGTGCCTATTTGCAGTACTGTGCAAAAGTCTTAGGCACCATTAGATTAGATACAAAATAGTTTTGAATTGGTATATTTGCCATATACAATTATTTTTCAGTCTCTTTAGTAGAATACAACCAGAAAATAAGTGAGGCATTAAAAATGAACAAAAACAGAACAAAAATGAACAAAAACAGACAGATAAAAATAACAGCTTTTATAGACTACAGTGGCAAGTGTTTATTACCCCACAGCAAATCTAATGGTAGCCTTAAACTCTTAAACAGTATTATATTTTGAATATATATTGTACATCTGTGGTACTGTGGTAACCTAGTGGTTAAGGCACTGGACTCAGGGTTCAAATCACACCTCTGCCAAGCTGACACAGTTGGGTCCTTGAGCAAGGCCCTTAACCCATAATTGCTTGGATTGTAAGACTGTATTAGTTGTAAGTCGCTCTGGATAAGGGCGTCTCCTAAATGCTGGAAATGTAAATGTCTATCTTGGTATACAGTGAACGTGAACATTTGAGTAATGTTTGAATCCATATTGTGGCAAGAACTGAAAGTAAATAAAGAAAATGATGGACTGACATTAACTTTAAGAAATGAAGCTCAGTCAATACGAAAAAAGAAAGTATCCTCAAGTAAAGACCATGAAACTGGGTCTTATCCGGACCGTCCCAGGAAAGGAAGACCAAGAATGACCTCTTTTGCACAGGATAAGTTTACAGCATCGTAGGATGTGTTACCAGTCTCAGAAACCTCAAGTTAACAGAACCACAAATAAGAGACAAGCAAAATGCTTCACAGAGTTCAAGTAGCACACACGTCTCAACCTAAACTGTTCAGAGGAGTCTGAGGACCTGAATTCAATCCCGGATGAGGCATGCAATGTGCGGCTGTGAAAAATAAACCCTGCCACTGGAGGTGCACAAGGCGCTCCTTGTGCTAGTCCCAAGCCTCAGGAAGGATACCCGGCCCAAAAACCTGGGCCAAATATAACATACGGATGACTGTGGTTAGCCATGCTGCTAAGGTACAGGATTATGAACCAGAATATTCACAGTCAGCAGGTCTCATTTCACAGAGCACCTTTGAGGTGTGATGGGACAGGAAATAAAACAGCTGAAAAGTCCCTAAGGAAGGTTTCCAGCACCTTGTTGGATCCACGTCACGAAGAATTAAGGCAATTCTGAAGGCAAAAGGGGGTCCGGTCCAGTACAAGAAAGGTTTACCTAATAATGTGACCTGTGAGCTTATATACAGATATAATACCTCTAATCACCACTGTTAAATTCGTTGACGATCAGTTTTCGTCAACAAACTTTTTCTTCATGACGAAAACTAAACGATAACTAAACAAAAACTACTTACAACGACTAAAACTATGACGAAATTAA
This sequence comes from Parotocinclus maculicauda, assembly GCA_034780255.1. Taxonomy (NCBI): domain Eukaryota; kingdom Metazoa; phylum Chordata; class Actinopteri; order Siluriformes; family Loricariidae; genus Parotocinclus; species Parotocinclus maculicauda. The sequence goes on from JAUZSU010009771.1 coordinate 11,071, forward strand.
TAGACAATTTCGTAAACGAATAAAAACGAGACGAAAATGTTCGGCATAGGCGACGTCCAATCAGAACTGAATTAGATTTGAGAAAGGCAGGGACAAGTTAGGAAAACATCCAATCATAACTACTTG
>JAUZSU010009782.1:0-11196 GCA_034780255.1 Parotocinclus maculicauda
CTCGTAGAGAATTAGAGCGGCACGTATCAGAGGCCTGGTGAGGTTAGATCAGTGATGAGTGCATGGCTGAACTGGAGGGACGGATTGGTGTCACTGGGAATGTTTAAATCCAAGAAGAAACCTCAGGCTCAGCTTTATTATGTTCTATACAACAGTTCGTTCCGACAAACTTTATGGACTCAAACAAAGAACGTATGCAAATAACGGAATAAGCCTAATGAAAGTCTATCTTTTAAATCCTAATGGATTTTATGTTGTTTGAATGGTTTTTTCCTTTAATCTTCACCTATTTGCTCCTTATTTTTCAAAGTAATGCCACTTGACAGTGTTGCAAAAATTTTTTTTATGTAGCCGGTTACGGTATCGTTACCTTTGCATAGCAACAACGTATTTTTTGTGGACCTACTTTTTGGCAGAAGGTGGTATCTGCATAAAAATATATTCAGTCTGAAATTCAGGGTTTACATTTATTTATATTGTTTATTTTTTGTGAAAACACTTCTAAAACAATAGAAAACTCAAGTTTGTGTGTTATCGTGAATAACACCATGGCTGTAATGATCTATGGCACTTGCCTTTGGCTTATGTTTGCGATAACACACTCCCTCTTGTGAGCTATTGCTTTTTGTCAGTAGTGTATATGCTTTAGGACTGTTAACCCAACAGAATTAGTTTACAACTGGCAACCTGGCAGTAGCTCCTACATCTGAATTGTGCTGAACTGAAACCATGAATAGATGACATCTCAACCTTGGGGTTGTACCAGTTCTGCAAAATGAACTGCAACTGTGAATCGGTGGTCTGAAGAAGAAATAATTGAATTACCACCATGTCTCACAATAAAAGGGGAAGATTAGTGTGCAATACATTACATAAGGTAACAGCTACAAAAACCACAGCATTTTTGAATATCTATACCGCTCACAAATTAGGGGATACTTCAAAATGTAATGGAATAATATTAAATATTGTCAACGACTGGACATACAATTCCACTGATCTTCATTCTAATCTTTGTGAGCATAAGCATGTCTTTTTCAAAATAAAATGTCTTGGCTGCTACACTTCCAAAAATAAGATACGAAATCTATCTAGGTGTTTCATTACTGCATTCAGATTTCCCTTATTTTCTACCTGTATTATAATAAAGAGCCAGATAAGTAATTATGTATGGTCATTACACCACTTTAGCAATAATATAGCTAATGTAATAGTGACCTAAGACTTTTGCACAGTACTGTAAACGTCACATTCATTCACTGAATCCATGTTGGAATCTGGTTCTGTCAGCTATAACCAATTCCACCCTTAGGGCCTCATTTTACCCTTAGGAGACATCTTATCCAGAGCGACTTTCAGCAGATATAGTCTCCCAGTGCAAGGAATTGTGGGTTAAGGGCCTTGCTCAAAGACCCCAAAATGGTTGCTTGGCAAAGGTGAGATATGAATCTTCTGGTCCATAGGCAAATACATTAACCACTATTTAATAACCATAATTGTAATACATGTGTATGAGAGTATCATTGTGCTGAATTTGTTTTTTGTTGTGCATTGCAAAACACTCACTCTGGCCATGTAATGATTTGGAACTTGCTTTGTATAGATTATTATCAGTTTCCTGAAGCAACACCAGTGCAATGTGAGCAGAAACTTCTAAATAAGAATCAATGTTGAAGAGCATGAAGTTTATTGTAGTGAAAGAAAGTGGAATATTAACATGTATAAACACACACACACACACACACACACACGTAATATACATGTAAGTGTCATAAGTATTATAAAAGTGCTGAAAGAAGCTATGCAAAAGTGTAAAGATGAAAAAATTAATCTTATGTTTTTTCTATTTACATAGCTTCACACTGGTAAAATATTTATATTAGAACATTACATAGCTTTAGGAAATGGAAAAAAACTAACCTTGCATGAAAAGAAATAGTTAGCAACATTTTGCGAGTGACTTTTGCATGGTGGATTGTAAATATCAAAGTAAACAACTTTCCAAGTTTACGATAGAAAAGTAGGACTTGTAGTACCTCTGAATTCATTTAGTAAACACCAAGTCATGGCTTAATCCCTCACTCCAGCAAAATACTTACTCCCAATAAGAAAAGTGCACCGAGGAAATACTGTACAGCCAAATGCTCAAACTATTTACACATAAGACTCTTTTGTGTAGGATAACTCCTCAAAGACGGGTTGACTGCACCTACGGGTGAGTTTCTGAATCCTGGTACAGCCCACAGACTCTGACATGGCTCTCTGTCTGAATGAGTTCTGCTCTGGAAGGTTTAACACATCATTTGAGGAAGATAATCGGTCCAAAAATTGGTCAATGGGGCTAACGTTCAGCATGTTATCGTTCATGGAGATGGGACGTGCCTTTTTGCCCAGCTCTCTTGCACGCTGGACGGTCATGGCTCGATATTCCGGGGGTGCCGGCAGAACTCCGGACATGACAGCCTGCTTGTAAGACGGCGGCATGCCAGGGTCTTGACGGTCCACGTATTCAAAGACTTCAACGGCGGACAGTGGGCGCTGAGGCCTGACCGGTTCGTCCAGTACCTCCACTTCGTTCTGGGAGTCCTCTTGGAGTGTCTCGCATGAAAAAGCGGTGTCTTTTTGTGCCTCTGATTTCTTCGAGCTTCCCCTGTTGCTGGAGAAACTTCCCAGGCTCTGGGTTCTCTTAAACGGAAACGAACGGCGTGAATCTGTCTCCGATTTGAATTTCACACTAAGAGAATGATGTTTTTCCAGTTGTGTTTTTCGAGGGCTGGAAGGGGAGGGCACAGGGGAGCTGGCAAAGACAGAGCTCTCAGAAACGTTCTAGGTGGCACTTTCCAAAGAACAAGAGGAGGAGCAGGAAAAGGCTAAGCTGAGACTTCCCGCCGTCTTCCTCAGGGAATGCTGGAACTGTCTCCTATGCTGCTGCAGAAATGAGTCCTCTGAGTTTTGCTTCTTTAGTGGCTGGTCCTCGTAGGCGCTTGCCGAAGAACAGTCGTCATGACTGCGAGCCATGAATCGCAGACTTGCCACGTCATTCGTCGGAAAAATGGCTGGCTCTGAGCAGCGCCGGTCAACTGGTTTGTTGAAGGTCTCAAAGATGTCTTCTGAAGAGAGGGAATGGTCGCTTGGGAGATGGTTTCGGAGGTGAAGGCCTCCATCCTGAGAACGACCCATCGCCTCGCCGCTCTCTCCATCTCCGTCAGGGTCAGTGCTGTCATACGCCGAGTCGTGGTGGTGCAAAGACGTTTCTGTGGGGAATCAAAGGATAAGACTTAAGAGGGTGGATTTTGCTTTTCTAAACAACCACTGCAAAGCTAATTCTTGAGTCCAGTGAGTTCAGTTATGTTACCACTATAAATCCTTATTCATATACTACTGTTCAAAAGTCTTAGGCCACCATTTGATCTGTTGTTTTAGCAATGGTATAATGACCATATATTACATATTGTGGATGACTGGACCCAACTTGGATCTATCACACCTTAATACTCTTTTTCACTGATTTTTCTTCCAATCTTTGCATTTTCACTCTGCCTCCCTTCCCCTGTTGCTACTCCAAAAAACATTCTAGACAGATCAACCCGCATGAAGACTGTTATAGGTTGGGCCGGGGGGCCCCAATGAGGCTGTTGCTCTTGCTCAGGTGTAAGGGCAGGTCATACTGTGTACTTGGCCTTGTAGCCTACAGAAGTCAAGTCAAATTTATTTATATAACACTTTTTACAATGGTGCATTGTCTCAAAGCAGCTTTACAATCATATATTATTTTAAAATATTTAAAGCAAGCCTAGGGTAACAATGGAAAGGAAAAACTCCCTGAAAGTAGAAAGAAGAATCCTTGGGAGGACCAAGACTCAAGAAGATTTTTTATTTTTAAATAACCTATATAATACTGTAAAATAATAATAATGCTGTAGTGGACCATAACATTTGTACTATTGTATGCACAATCTAAATTTCGTTCCCAAGTGCAGTTTTCCTGTCAAGCTACCACAGTTGAGCAAGGCCCTTAACCCACAATTGTTTGGATTGTAAGACTGTATTAATTGTAAGTCGCTCTGGAAAAGGGCGTCTGCTTAATGATGACGTAAATTTTCCTTACCCAAGCTATCACCGAGCTCCTCTTGTTCTGGGTCTCCAAGAAGAGTAGTGATCTTTTCTCCAAAAAAGGCACAGCAGTGTTCAATCAGGAACTGTGTCAAGCTGTTCACCTAAAATGCACAACAGTACATGTAACCTTTAGAGTTATAAATAGAGCACGACCCAATTACGTATTCTTAATGGAAAATGTGAATTAATTTGAATGTCTGGGCTTTCCCTGGTCTAACAAGATTAGGTTACAACAAAAGGTTACAACAAAACACTGTAGCACTGCTACGAGTCTAAGTACTACTAAGTGTTTAAAGAGTCGTTGATGTTGTTGGGATGTTAGATGCTTTTTTGTTAACTAGCAGGTATTTTGCAGAGATAATTTACTCATTTCTGTACGATAAACACGATCCTGGTGTAAGATGTCAAGCCTGAAATTCATTTTTAGCTTTAAACCTGGAATTTTGTCTTCCTATGATGCATGTTCATGCACAATGGTTCCATTGCAATTCTGCAAACCCCATGTCGTGCCTCTCTTTTGGCTGCTGATCTGATACTATCATGATACGCATGCGATACAGAGCTTATTATGTCCTGTGGGTAAAGGTACGTACTAGTCCAATTTGTTTTTCTAACACGCTCTCTTAGCGTTTGTGTTTTTTTTTAAATGTGCGCCCGTACAACTTGCACTCACGCCGGAGCATAACAAAAATATTTGCTTGAGTAAAAACTAGAATGCTGTGGTTTCATGCATCTGTAGTCGCACTTTGATGTTGAGGCGCTTAGTAAGAGTGAGATGACAGGTGCCGAACCTTTTCGACCGTGCTCACGTCCAGTGGCTGGCTGCTCGGCTGCAGCAGGGTGGGAGCCAGGCAGATCGCCAGGTTTTTCGGTTCCATTTTGTTCTGGTCCGATTGCAGGATGATGTGGTGCAGCACACAGAGCAGGTACTGCAGAAGGACGCTGTTGGCTTTGGGCAGATTGGAAACCAGCCTACATGCAAAGGAAAGGACAAAGACAAGAAGAGGAAGAAGAATGAAATCAGTGTATGCTCTGTGTTTTGAGCAGATGCAGAAGTGGCATCCTGACATTTTGACAGTTTCTGTCATGCTTCTTCTCTATTCGACTCTCCCTGAGAGGGAAAAGTCCACCGAAAACCCCTATTTCTGTTCCTCTTTTTGCTTGGAGCCAGAAAAGTTAGGTGCTTTCGGCTGCTCCTGTGTGGGTGAATAAGAGTGTGTGGGTGTGTGTTGTGACTGGCCACTTGCATCAACTACTACTAACAGAAAAGAATTAACAGGGGTAACAATTTCTTCAATGGTGGGACTTGAACACCTGGACCTTTTGGTCCATAGTCCAGTACCTTATCTACTGCACCACCACAGTCCAGTATACTTAAATGTCTGAATTAAAACATTACTTTATTTAACCAATTAAGACATCGAATAGAGTTTTCGAACTTAAATTCGACCAAAAATTCCACTTCCAAGCATTTTACGTTTAATTTCCGAGGTTCCACTGTATTTGTGTTTGCTTTATTCATTTTTCAGTTTCATTACAAAAAGTCCACTGAAATCCCCTCTTCGTTTTGTTTCGTTTCTTTTTCCCCTGTAAATCTATATGCTTTAGTTGCCTGTGTGTATGTTGAGGAACGAGGTGGACAATATTTCAGTGTAAAATGGATCTTACCGCTTCAGTACAATCAGTCTCTCCTCTGTGTCCTCTTTTTCCAACGCTTCAGTCCATTCATCATAAAGCTTGGCCACCAACAGGCTTCCAGGAATCTCTCTCAGGAATGTCTGTTATTAAATATCAGATCAGACCCATTACTTACAATCATCTTCTACCACTAGTTCATACCGCATAAATCCATAATATCGCTGCCTACTTCATCCTGATCTTAACTGACTTGTACACCCACCAGTCACTTTATTAGGTACACCTCCTGGCCATGTTATCAGTTCCACTCACCATAGAGATGCACTTTGTAGTGCTTATATTTTTTACAGATACTAGTCCATCTGTTTCTCTACATACATCTCTAACATTCAGGACATCATTCTTAGCACTGTATCAACACTGATGTGTTAGTGGATCAGACACAGCAGTGCTGCTGGAGTTTTAAACACTGTGTTCACTCACTACTGTGTGTATTAAGACACACCTGCAGTACTACTCTGCCTTATAGGTGTATGAAGGTTTACCTTTAACAGTCCTACTAGTAGAGTCACAGGCAATATATCGAAGTCCACCTCGGCTCCAGAGTCAAGCTGATCTCGAATAGTATTCAGGTTCTTTTTGTTACATGGTTTTCTGAAAACCCCTTCTGTACCAGGACCTTTCCTCCTCAGCAGCATGAGAATCTCCTATGGGCATTAGTGAAGAAAAAAGAAAATATAACTGAATACACTGCAAGCCTTTTTAGGAGTCTAGGTTGTTATCAATTTTACATTGAACTTTTACAATATAAATAATATTTAACATCAGGACTAAACAGAACGTATGTTGAAGTAGAAGTGACCTAATGAAGACTACTGGATTTGTAAAAGTAACAACAGAGTGGAAGCATGGGTGTGGATACAGAAATGCAGAGACTCACTGTGTTGTCTCAAATGTCTCTTATGTCTCAAAGGACCTGGTATTTTGTCACGTGTAACTAAAACTGATCTTTTGAGTGTTGACATGAGATTTGCTAGAACATCAGTATCAACCTATCTGATGAACATTTCCTACCTACTGATTAGATCTGAGGTCTAGGCAGGCTAATGTGCATGTGAGGCTGGTGCTGATACTTCATAGTGGTGTAGCGTGTTAGTATGTTGTAGTCAAAATTATTCAATCCTATATTTCTACATCTTAATCCTATATTTCTAAATCTTCACTTCAAGGCCAATGTTAAATCAGATAATTGTTTCTTACATAAATATACGTAGGCCGTAAGTTTTGTACATGGAAAATGTTTATCTAAAACATTTGTATTGAAAAAAGTTTATGAAAAGAGCATCCAAACTTTGTGGCAACAAATAATTGCAAAGCAAATGCATGTGCCACAATGTTTGGTTTGCACAATTGCAAAGTGATTGCACATGCCAGGTGCATCTTTCTGTTTATATTCAACAATATACCAAAAATGAACTAAACAAATAGTACATTTTTAAGAATGAACAATTATTTAAACAATTATTTACAAAAGTTTAGTAATGGTGCTGTGTTTAGATTACTGGACTACTGAACAGAAGGTGGATAGCTCAAGTCCTGACAAAAATTGGCCTTCACATTTGGTAAAAGGTTCTGACTGTCAGTCATACACTATAAAGACAAAATTTGTGGAAAACCCAAAATGACATTCAAAATGGATATTTGTATCTAGTTTGCCCCCCACCTTTACTTCCACAGCCTTTGTTCTTCTAAGAGGGCCCTAAATTTAGAGCATAGCTCTGAGGTCAGCTTCTGATGTTAGACAATAAACCTTGGTTCACTTTTACAGTACATTTTAAAGTGTCTGATTGAGTTAAAGTCAAGGTTTTGTGCAAGCCAGCCAAGTACTCAATCAAAGTTGGCAAACCAATTTCTTGACCTTGTTTAAGGGCAGCAGGGCAGAAATTTGATGACTTGTTGGAAGCAGAAACCTATCAAATGTGCCATATTGAGAGATACTAGAGTATCTCAAAGAAGCCTTTGATTGTCTATGGAGAATCCAGACATGTACGCTTTATATATTGAAAGTGTTACTGAAATAGCAGATCCCAATAATAAGAAGGGATGTCCACAAGCATTTGTCTACATAATGGATGTAAATGCTTTGATGCAAGTGTTTGAGATTTAAAACTGTTTGCTTCAGCTTGGAATCACTGACATGTCCCTCAGCCTGGGCTCACCTCGGGTGGTAATAATAATTCGCAGCAATGGAAGCAAGAACAGTAAATGTGTGTAATAAGTCAGACTTACAGCGATTGGTTTTGGAATAGTGGCGTCTTCAGGCAATGGATGGCCGAAAAGCAGACTGTCCTTGTGCGTGGGTCGGTTGTGGATGCCTGTGTGCGTACTGCTCCTCTTCAGCCTGAAGGGGAACATGCTCTTCTTACTGCCTACATCTGCCAAAACACACACACACACACACGTCAGTATAGTATGGGTAAGTAGTATAGATGGGACTGTGGCAGCCTAGCGGTTAAGGTACTGGACTCTGGACCTAATGGCCCAGGGTTCAAATCCCACCTTTGCCAGGCTGCCACAGTTGGGTCCTTAAGCAAAGCCCTTAATCCACAATTGCTTGAATTGTAAGACTGGATCAGTTGTAAGGGTGTCTACTAAATGCCATAAATGTAGATGTAGTATGAACATTGAAGATAATCTGAGTACTGTTGGTATTCTAGGTAAAAAGTGGTTTATGAAAAATGTTTTCGTTACTAATTGACTAATTAAAACACGTCACTATCAAAAACCCCTCTATCATGACCACACAACTGGTGGTCTTCCATTTAATATTTTGAGCAGCATCTGAGCAACATCAGAACACTGTGACACCTGTGACATCTCTGCAATGGTTTAGGTTTAGGTCAGAGGACCAGGGTGACCATATCAAAAGTTTTATTTTTTATCCAGAACATTTTATTCAAATGATGTTATGAATACAACATCCCAATTTTGAGTTAACCAACAGAATACAGTGGAACCTCAGAATATGAACTTCATTGGTTCCACAAAGCTGTTTGAACTCCGAATTGTTCAAAGTTGGAATCAAATTTTCCAATAAAAAGTAATGTAAATGTAATTAATCCATTCCTGATCCCCAAATGACTGTTTTTAAACGTGATTTCTGGCACCAGAATTTAGATAGAATACTATGAATTATCCTTAAAATCTTTATATCTAAATTGTACAGAGCCGTGCTTTAAGAGCTGTGGGATGGCTGTATCCTATGTTTAATTCTAAGGCAGCCAGTTGTCATACTGATTAACCACACCAGAAGTTATCACCATCCTACATTACCCATTTTTAGCTAGCGTGCCAATCGTGCTGGAGCAGACCACATTGGACAGTCCCGCGACTGTATTTCACACAACAAAAAGAACCCCGAAGTCCTATACAATCTGAGAACTGTTTGCTCTGTCTCTCTCGATGTGGGCATGTCTCTCTTTCTCACTCTCTCCCACTCAGTTTCACTTGCAGATTCTGGACGGCCCCTAAAAGGTCCTTGTGGTTACAAAGCGCCATTTTAAGTTTCATTTAAACTCACCAATGGGCTGCTCCGGTTTGCACAACAGGGCGGACACACTGCTGTTGCCTTGAAGATTCTGCAGAACATACAGTAAGCAGTGTTAGAGGCAGACTTTACCATGTGAGCGTACACAGGCATAACCGCACATGCTCGACGCTTCCCACCCCACCCACGTTCAACCCGCCTTTTTTCAGTTTTCAATTAAACAAACAAACTGTTCGGTGATCGTTTGTTTTTCATAAATACTTACATTAACCTGCAGCTCAATGACACTTTCCTCCATTCCTCCTCCAACTAGAACTTTAGTCTGTAGGAGATTAGAGAAGGATGAGTAAATGAACTCTTACGTACTGAATTAGGAATAGAATTAAGAAATCTATTTAATAGAATTAAGTGTACATATATAAACAATTCATGGTGAAATTTGCATTAAACCCAATTCATCAATCCTCAAGTCCAATGAAGTTTTAAGTGAGCTACAGTACGTTATCCGTGCACTTACAGTGGCGGTGGTGCCCAGGACCTTCATGAGGACACTCGGAGGTGTGGAGCTCGTACCAGTTCTCTTCCTAGCCTCAATGATTTTTCTGTTAGTACACACAAATGTTTGGTGTAAAAATCCATTGCAGCCTCATACATTGCCAAACAAATGACATGACGCTACTGTTAGCAGGTAGTTTTATATCCTCATGTGATCAGTTATAAACATATGAAACAATATGACAGTGTGAAAAAGACAATAATAATAATAGTAATAATGAAAAAAATATCTTTTAATCCTAAAACTAATGGGAAGCTTGTTAAAAATATAACCTTGACTAACCCGATGACTTAATGTCAGGACTTTTACCCAGATCTAATGCACTGAGGTTAGTGATTAGTTTGATAATTTTAAGTTTATTTTGTCCATAATTTCAAACATAAGCTAATTGCACATGCAACCCCTGGACAGGCAGCAAATAAAACAAATAAGACGACATACTCTGATCACACAAAAACATGAATGCAAACGTATCAAATCAAAATTAAATAAGATTAATAATGAATATTGAATTGTAACCGACATTATTGTATGAACATAAAGAGGTACGTACCTGTGAAGAGTATCTAACCAGCGTTCTTTAACCTCAGACGAACTGCAGGTAAAATAACAACATGGTTTGAGTTACTGATCCACACAGTTCATATGGTGCCACACACCAGCAGTCACATGCACTACTGAAACCCAGCAAAGCCTCTGCCTCTTTTTCACTACAGGAAATATTAACAAGTCATGGGGACAGGAAACAGCGTCATGGCAATTCTGCTACTTCCTCTTTTCAGACTGCTACTCAGTCGATTAGTGGAAATTCTCTGTACGTAATGGTAGAATACCTGACCGAGAATAAAGGCTCTGTCTGGGTTAGCAGGAGACACGTAGACTGAGGTAAAGTGCTCTGAATACGGACAACGTAGAAACAAGAATAAGAACAAAGCAACAGTCCGTTCTGCTGAAGTTTCCTTATCTGTCTGTCAACACTGTCAATCTGTATTTGTGTCTGTCTGTCTATCTAGCCGTCTATCTACCCTTCAAACAAAACACATCCATCTATCCATCTATCGATCCATACAATGATTTATTTCTTTATCCATGCAACTGTCCATTCATCTATCTATGCCTCCCTCCATACATTCATTCATTCATCCATCCATCCCGCAACCCTTCAGCCAGACATGCCTCTCTCCCTCCCGCCCTCCCTCCATTCATCCATCCATCCATCCATCCATCCATCCATCCATCCATCCCTTCCTCCCACCCTTCAGCCAGCCATGCCTCTCTCCCTCCTTCCATTCATCCATACAGCCATCCCTTCCTCCAACCCTTCAGCCAGCCATGCCTC
>JAUZSU010009803.1:0-11193 GCA_034780255.1 Parotocinclus maculicauda
TTACTTAATTTTACTATTACTTTAATATACTTTTAAGTATTTACTTAATTAACATCCCATGGAGGATGAGTCCCTTTTTGAGTCTTGGTCCTCCAAAGGTTTCTTCCTTCTACTATCAGGGAGTTTTTCCTTGTCACTGTTGCCCTAGGCTTGCTCAACTTGGGATTGGCCTGTTAAGATAATATAAGATTTTAAAGCTGCTTTGAGACAATGCTTCATTGTAAAAAGCTCTATATAAATAAATTTGACTTGACTTACCTGTGGAATGTTCTAAACAGGTGTTTTTTGAGCATTCTTCAAATTTAGTCTTTTGTGGCGCCTGGCACACATTTTTTGGTAAAATAAAATCCAAATGAGTGAATATTTGCAAAAAAAGCATATAGGTTAAAGGATGCTCAATTTTGAACCTAGTCGTCAGAGAGGGACAATGTTATTAACATAGAATGGTCGCTAGATGGCGCTTTGTGAACAGAGGAAATTGGTCAGCTTTGGGCAGATTTATCTGTTAGTGTTAATAGTCTGTATGATGACGTTATTGCTTTAGATTTCTTTCTCTCTTTCAACATTCATCACAATGTTCTGTTTATTTGTGGCAATCATGTTTTAAAGGCATACATAAGAACACTTTGGGTGTACTGAGGGTTGGGATTGGATTCATAGTATCCATGTGCCCCCTTGTCCCCCCACCCCCCAATGTCAAACTCACTCCTACTTCCTTGAATAGAGGAAAACGCACAGGGTGAGTCAAGAGTCACAGGACACGTCTGTGTGCTGCATTGTGGACTTTTCACAAAGGCTGCCAAAAGCATTGTTGAGGTTTCTTCGTTGGTAGAAGATTTCAGGCGACGTTGCTCATCGTCCACAGTCCCAGTTTCCCAGAATTTGGCTATGATACAGCAGCTGTGTTCCCCGCATATCAGAATCGTCAATTCCATCTTCAGTCACCTGTGACGAACAACAAACGTCACCAATTACTTGCTGGGGTATTCAGATATATCATTTCCCCGTTTGTTTCTGAAATAAAAAAAAAATCCTGTTTCTTTGGACTCACTCTGGACATTTTGAAACTGTTACTGTTTAACATTTCAATGTACCTTTTATAATCTTTGTAAAACACAAATGGCACTGATTCTATAGAACCACTAATCTCCAAAATTACACTGACAGCAAGATGCAGCATTTCACATTTCTGATCATAAGGGGCATCATATATTTATTATACAACAGCAGTTATACAGTCTTGTTGTGCTGCCAAAAGTGATGTTAATTCACACAACTCACTGAAAATAACATGTGCTCTGCATGTTTACCCTGCACGTATGGAGATGTTATTGTACTGTTGTTCTCAGCTCTTCAGAGTCTTCAGCAAATCAGAATGGATTGCAGATTTTGACAAATTAAGTGGTTGCTGCTGTTCTCTTACATTTATATTTGTTGGAAACAATGGATGTGACACATACAACATAGTGTTTGCTCAAAATAGACCAGGAGCATCAGGTAACAGAATAAGAGCTCATAAATATGTATATATTTATATAGAATACACTGGCTGACCACTTTATTAAATACACATATTTAGCACCACGTTGTTATTGAGTGCTACTTTTCGAGATATATATATATATATATATATATATATATATATATATATATATTTTATATATTCATATTCTGTATGGGTATGTGCTGTGCTTACTTCTTTTTCACAGGTGCACAACACGTGGTTTTTTAGTGTACCACTTATCATGCCTCTATAGTGAAGCTGGTGTAACGACAGGAAACAGAGCTGTAGACACCTACAAAAATGTACTTTGTATAAACGCTTTCCATTACAGAAACAGAAAGCAAAGGAAATAAACCAACTAACTAAAGGCGAGATCTATGGAGATCTACAAAATTAAATAGAATTCTAGTTTTAATGATCATAGTGTTTCAGATGTGTCTTGATTATGAAAGTTTCAAGTATTTTGTTTACCATTGTATATAATTTAACTGACTGACATTTTTACTAATCTATGTTTTCATCTGTGATTAATGTGGTGCAGTCTGATTAAAGATTGACAATATATTTGACCTGAAATCTATGTCATACTGTCTACGGTATTTATTTGAACTTACATTCATTCAAAATCCTAGCTTAATACAAAAAACATGCATTATATAATAATAAGCGGATAAAAAGATTAATTACCTGCGACTGAAACAGCTGCAAATAACAGCTGCAATTCGATTTTGTGTGAACTGGGCAAAGTTTTTGGATGTAGGTGACAACGATGTTTACCTATTCTTGTATCAACAAATTGTGCAGAGATGATTCAGATCCTGGGATTTGTGGGCCATTTGTGTGATTTAAAAGAAACTTGCTTCATTTGATACTGCAACCAGGCAACTTTGTAAGCAAATGAAAGCAAAATCCTATTGCGTGCTGTGGCGGCCTAGTGGTGACTGTGGTGGCCTAGTGTTTAAGGTACTGGACCCAATGGTCCAGTTTTCAAATCCCACCTCTGCCACAGTTGGGTCCCTAAACAAGGCCCTTAATCCAATTGCTTGGATTGAAAAACTCTAATAATTGTAAAATGGCATCTACCAAATGACATAAATGTAAATGTAATTAATTTAAGACCATTTGGTGGGACTGTGGTAGCCAAGTGGTCAAGGTACTGGACTCTGGACCCGATGGTCCAGGGTTCAAATCCCACCTCTGCCAAGCTGACACAGTTGGGTAATTAAGCAAGGCTCTTAACCCCAGATTGCTTGAATTGTAGTATGAGTTGTAAGTCGCTCTGGATAGGGGTGTCTTCTAAATGCTATAAATGTAAATGTAATGTAAATGTGCGACTGCTCCATATATTCATTGTATGCAGTTCTCTGTGGTGTGTTCTTTCAGATATTGGTTGTGAAAGACCATAGATTGTTGACTTCTAGAAGCAGTTATTGCCTGGCGGCGGTCCCTGTCCATCAGTTTCAGTTTCAGCTACAATTCTGATGAGACTGTGTTTTTGCAACCACTGGTAGACAGTAAACTTCGAACACCTGCAAATCATACTATGACCTTTGGCACAGACAAATGCCATCAATACTCTTTGCCAATCATTAACATTTTCCAAACATCAAACAAGACTTTCACTGCACTGTATCACCTTTTCTCAATCTATGAATAACCGTCACAGATCCTGCATGAATTTTTAACCTGATCATCTTTGTGCTACGCCATCTGCCATCTGCTAACACCTTAAACATCCTAATACAATTGAATTCTTATGCTTAATTTTCTACTTGTGTAAAAGTACAAGGTGAGATGAGAATGCTGATGATGAAGAATCTGACATTTTTTAAGCAGTACTGTAAGCAGTATTGTATGACAGTGTTGTACAGATTGTATGCAGTGACAAAAAAAAGATTTTTAAAAAAAAGATGTTTCGTAAAAGTAGTGGAGTCAGTACAACAATTTAGACAATTTTGAGATAAGACATTTTTTTTAACTATGACATGAAGTTTAATGAAAGAAAATCACATTGAATAAAAGTACAAATACAAGGAAATGGTGCTTACGCATAGTAACTAAGTAACTGTACTTTACTTAAGTAAATGTTACTTTTCACCACTGATTATGACCACTAATGAACATTTGCTATTTCATATATTGGTCTCTGCATGCCAAGTAGTTAGATTTGCAATAGTAAGACATGAGCCTTATAAAAGAGTAGCCTGAGATACAAAAATAAATACAAATGGGTGAGATTAGCAGCAATAACCTTTTTTCCACAGATTTGTGTATACATAATAATGTATATTGTACATTGTACATTTTAATTTTAACCGTTTACATCAGAACACATTTTTCTTCTGCTGCTTGCTTGACTTCTGTCATCGTGCTCTGAGCTTTGGCTTTGATTGCCTCAAAGTCCATTTCCATATTCTGCAGCTTGCCCATGAAGGAATCACATATTTCCTCCTGCTCCTCATCCTCCTCTACCATCTTAGCCAGCTCTTCTGGAACATCTAGATCATCTCCTGCCATCTGCACTGTGGCATCATCTTGTGCACTCTGTCAAATGGAAACAGTAAAATAATTTAATATTGATTCTGTTCTTTAGCTTGTTTTCTTGATATGATTATATCAGTACTGAAACACAGGTTTACACCATTTAATGTCTATCAGCTGACATTTGCTTTAATGGCTGAGGTTTTAAAAATTATAAAGTATAATAATGTCCGTGAACAGACAAAGCGGCAAAAACGATGTACAGTGCTGCCTGCCATATGGTGTCAAAGTATTTAACGCTGTACTGTACTTTACCATATTTTATTCAATAATTTTGACTGATTTCAACATTAATTGCTGCGGCTCCACGAGCAGAGGTGGAATATTAAGAGCAGCAGAAGTCAGCTTACGTTTAACGTTTATCTATTCAATGTCCACTCAATTAAACGTTTAAGCTCATAAAATTAGAACAAATTATAATAGGAAATAAACTCTCTTAACTCTGGACGTTGCAGCTGTAAATCAACGCTACGGACCCTTGAGGAGAGGTGGGAGCAAACTTATGTTTAGCTCATGTTAACTGTTCCACCACTACCTCTATATTGTTGTTAACCTATAACTATATAAACTGTTCATATTAATTTGTTGAGTATCTCTTTCATTAGGCCGATCTTCTGTGTTGTTTGTAATACCAATGCATTTTTTACTTATTTTAAACAAAATTTTCACTCATCAATCACTCTTGTTTCTAACTATATCACTGACACAGTTACATATTGTTTGCATATCCAGTTTTCTTGTTAAGATAACATTTATATTTCCATTACCATTGCTCAAAACATAATGTGATATCTGCTTAATGTCCATTTCAGTCAACAGCACATACCTGTATCTGATTTTTGTAGCTGATTTTGTATTAGCCTACCTGTGGAAGCCTGTATTTGTCTCTTAGAAGCACTCTTAGGTTGGCCCTTTCTGCTTTCCTTGTAGCAAATTCCTTGTCCCGCTCCATCCTGATGGAAAACCCCATTTTCCAAGCAAACAAACACAAGTTTAGTTACAAGATCAGTGAGATTAGTTCTTAACACCAACAGAGTTGTGTATTTTAAGATATTTTCCACTATCAAATCTGCACCATTTCTTTTGTGTTTTAATCCTGTTTACCCACGTCAGAGCCATGGGGGGAGGGCTTAGGAGTCTGGAATCCATTTCCAAAATTAGCAGGGCACATGCAAACATATTCCTGAACAGGATGCCAGTCAAAAACAGGGCATTACAGGTATTACTGTTGTAGCATCAGGGGACCAACCTGGCCAATAGGTAACACTGGGGCTCTAACATGGGTTACAGTGGTGAACTAGCAAATGGCAGCTGCACCACCTAAGTATCTGTATTATACACTGCTCACAAATATCAGGGGATATTTCATTTTCATGGGTAACATTTAATTTTGAAGTATCTCCTCATTTTTGTCAGCAGAATATATTAAAGCTATCTAAAGCTAACTATTAACTCATTTTACTGTATCGGTGACTGGCATGATACTGTCCAATTCAGTTATTACTTTATAATACAAAATGCACGCAAGGTCTCAGATCATCCCACCTCTCTTATGTAAGCTCATTGCATTCCAATTACATTTAACCAATTTATGCTAACAAAATAAAATGTTATCACATAATTTCTAAATAATAAATAAGACATAGAAGGAATTATTAAAAGGGATTATCAATCCAGTTCAATTGGGGTTTTCATTTCAACCATATACAGTGTGTAAACCTTCCTCTGGGACCTACAGTTACTGCATAAAAACACAAGACTAAGAGAAACAACACAGAGCTATCAAATACTATACCTAACTAAAACTACAACTAAGAAAAACAGTACAGCTTTCATCAGCTTTGCTGAAGAGACATCACATGCCATACAGACAACAAATATTCCATTTATTTAATTATGCTTTTACACTGATCACAAAAATTTGGGGATATTTCATTATAGGATATTTAATTTAGAATTTTTGTGAGCAGTATATGATTTAAATAAGAGTGAGCATTATACTGTGTCATAAATATTGCAATGATTTTGGATTCACCCTAAGGTTGGTTCAGTTGAGGAAATTCTCTTCGGTTTTCTATTGACCTTCTTTAATTGCAGGTTTACTGATCTTAAGCCAACACCAATGCCTGCTTCCTTAGCAAAAGAGCTAGACTTGGGGTCAGATTAGGATTCTTATTTCAGTTACCTAGTTATCGGTTTAATGTGTTATATAAACAGCTGTTTTATATATAAAAGATAATGTACAGTAGCTTAAAGTTTGTAGGATGTTATTAAGTCCAGATCTGTGTGGCTGCCATATAACTAGCAGATACCTTAGAGTTTGAATTACCAAACCTAGAGTACAATTTATATCATGCAAAGGAGAAAACCTCTATAATTATATTTATGAATTATATGATTTAACTTGATTTTTTACAGTATTAACTGGTGATTTAAGATTTAGAAATCATACAGTCCCTCTACATAACTGTCACTGCCACTAACAGCATCCATATTTTCCTCTCTCTCTCTCTCTCTATCTCTCTCATATATATATATATATATATATATATATAATAAGAAGTACTTATAATGGCAAATACTTTTATGTTTCTAATTTCTGTCAAGTTTCTACAAGCTAAAGGTGATATATCTTAAATTATTGAATTTCTTGTTTAACCCCGCTTATCTAGGTAGGGGTTGGAGGAGGTCCAGAACCTATCCTGGGATCCTAGCATTCTAGAATCTAATTAAAGGTGTGCCAGTCTGCATAAGGGCACTGTAGGATGATCCACTGACTGGCTCCAACCTGCCTGTACTCATTCATAGCTCAATAACTCAATAAATGAACCACAACCAGAAAGACATCAAAAATGTCAATCAGTGTATGTTGAGCTACCTAAAGTTATGAAAATAGTTTTAATGGTCAGCAAACAAATATCTTTATATTTATATGCGAAATTATTTACTTATTTAATTGTTTGTGAATATGGAGTAGAGTTAAACTTTGTACAAGGTCATGCTATTTGCATCCTGGATGTGAGTTTAGTTAGATTTAAGTACTTACATAGTTTATATATTATTTAAGCTTTTCTTTTGGAGCCCTCAGCTCTACTCACTTTTCCTCCACCAGCTGTTTCTGGTATTCCTCAAACTCCTCACGCGTCATTCCCTTTGACGCTGCTGTTTCTTTCCCATCTGCTGGAGCCGCTTCTGAATCCTCACTTTCTCCTCCCATCATGTTCTTCATTTTACTCCCTAACATCTGTTGCATTAAGAAAGACATGGTCCAAGATTTGAAGTGTGGAACACACAATATTAGATCACTTACAATTACAGCCTAAGATCTGAGACCAACATAAATTCTGTAGCAATTAAAAAAAGATTTAAAATAAAGTAAAGCAACAAGCCCTTTTGCAGAATTTGCACAACTGAATGTGGGAAACCCGAAATATGAGAGGACCTGGGTGTCAGTGTCAGGGGTAAACCGGCTCAGGGGCTTAGCTAATTACAAACAGCTCACTGATAACTGGGCCATTTTCACCTTGAGACAAGGTCTCATCAGTTATTATCGCACAGTACATTAGAATACAAATTATGCAAATAGGTTTTTTTTACATGACTTGTGCTGGCTTGAATGTGTGTGCACTGTTTATTATGTTATATGGAAACAACTCAAGTCAATTTTCAATGTCTAGTTTACCAATATTTTTTTTTTGTATTTTGTACCATATCTAGTAACATTCAGTTTATTGTTTACCAGTTTATTGTTTATTTTTATACAGTTTGCTTTTGTCCACTCCTAACACCATACCAAATGTTTTGGGAACATAACAAAAAAATCTAGCAAACAACAGCTGCACTCATAAAAATCATTTAATTACATCACAGGTCACTGTACTTACCTGCATTCTACACTTTTTTAAAACTTTTTTTTTTGTTATACACTGATTTTCAAACTTCACTTTAAAGCAATAGCCTCTAAGTAATGCAAGGGTGTGATTAAAATAAGGGTCCATTTATAAACTAAAACTATTATAACCTGAAAACATAGAACTGAATTTACTGAATACTTTCTTTATGAAAATAATATTTAAATTGAAAATAAATAACATTACATTGCATTATAAGAATTTAAGATACATGTGAATACATCCTCCATCCATTATCTTTCACTTAATCTACACAGGGTTGCGGGCCAGCAGGTGCCCACCCGGCAACTCTGAGCACAAGGGCAAAAACAACCTTAGACGAGTCGCCAATCCATCATAGGGCACACACATACACAGGTACACACTAAGGGCCACTTTAGAGACACCAATTAATCTAACACGTATGCCTTTGGACTGTGGGAAGAAACCGTAGTACCCAGAGTAAACCTACACATGGAGGACATGTAGACTCCACACAGAAAGGACCCAGGCTGCTCCACCCTGGGATGGAACCCGGGACCTTCTTGATGTGCTACCCACCGAGCCACTGTGCAAAATTTGGAATAGTCATGGTAAATAAAAAATGTTTTAAATTTTACATTTTAAAAATGTATTAGGGTTTTTGACAGACACCTACCAGTAGAAACCCTTTATTGACCTTTATATATATATTTGTGTGTGTGTGTGTGTGCCAGTGTGTGTTATTTTTTCTTTGTTTTTAATGGGGACTCACAATACTCTAACTTCGTCCAACAGAACGAACAAAACGGTCTGTATACGTCTCACAGTGATGTTTTGGTAGTTATTAACATCTGTCTTTAATGCTATAACCCTTTATTAGGTACTGTCTAAACAGAAAATGTCCCGATTCTAATCCCAGCTCAGTTCTAATTTTCTTGCTGGTCTCCACCTCCATCTGGTGGTGTGCTAAAGCAAATCACTCATAGTTTGAGGTGCTTCAGGTTCTGAGGTTTTAACTGACCTCTATATCTGGTTAACCATTTAATGTTAATGGAAATTCTGGAAATCTCTTTTGTTTATTCAGGATGCATCTTCTTTGTCTCTGTTAAGGACATACTTGTTTTACTTATTTATCTTATCTATGTTATTAAAAGCTTTAGGATATTACACTTATATGTCCTTTGTTTGCAATACGTGTTGTGTTCTTTGATTGTAAAGTGACCATGAAATTGAAAAAGGTGCTATGTAAATAATGATTGGTGATTGATGATGATGATAAAAGCACTCAGTGTCCACAGATTGTACTTGGGGTTGTATTTTTAATAGTATACATTGTCCATTGAATCAAGAAAGTTTGCATACATAATATGTACAATATTCAGAATATAATAAATATAATGAACAAGGCTGTTATTACACTTAAAATATGTAGAACCCTCTAACCAAGTTGTCCTTGGTCTACTTTCTCACAAGACTCTTCATCATGCCATGTCATGTGTTTCTTCAGGTTCCCTGCCACAGGTAATTATTGACTGTGAGGTACTGGCTTCTGTAACAGATAGTATATTAGGGTATTTAACAGTCTGTTTGGACTTGATGTTACACCATTTATATTTGTCAGGCATAAACTAGGAATCCAAAATTTGAACTTTGCTACTCTTGCCCATGCTTTGAGAAATCTGCGGCATGTGCGCAACAAATGGGACTAACTTTTAAATTAACAATGAAAATTGTTGTGTATCAGCTTTGTGTTTCAAATGACATTACACAATTTAAAATGCAAGCAAGAGTACAATACAGGAAAAAAACAAAGTCTTGGTTAAAGAGAAAATCTGAATGTATATTTGGATTCAGAGAGCGAACAGATTTTTTTGTATGGGACAAAATCCAGCCCAGTCCGACTGTGAATGAGCTCCACTAATGGACTCTATATGGAGAGCTCTTAACAGCTCATTTCACACAGGCTCTGTCCTCGGGCTCTGTGTTTCATCATCACAGAAAGAAAAAAGCTGAATCCCTAAGGTTGAGTTGATATCCTGTGTTAGTTATACAGAATTAGATGGTAGGAATTTGTTTATACCAAAAATTTGTGTCTCTCAACAGATTTGATTTTGTTTTATTTAATTTACATATTAAAGCATATATCTGAACGGTTAATTATTTTAGTAAAACTATTATTGTAATTTCATTTTTATATGAAGAGATTCCTCTTCTTATTATAAATCTAGTAGTAATATTAACAGGAGGTATTTTAAATTCTATAATATAACAACAATATAACAATGGGCAGCATGGCGATGCAGCAGTTAGCGCATTCAGCTCCCAATTCCAGTGTCCTCGTGTCCATATGGGTTTACTTCAGGGACTCCTCCCACATCCAAAAACATGCTTGTTATTTTAAGTTCCCGTAGTGTTCTAGTGAATATATAATACAATATATGTGTAAAACATGCAGACTACTATATATATATATATATATAGACCATAGGTGAATGACCTTAGGCTAGTGATCTTATTTATCTCTCTTTAATTTAATACTTTAACACTAGAATGGCCAGGATTCCATTAACTACTAGAATGACCATCGTGGTCATTTTGACCGTCTAAAGTTTGCATGCATTTTTATGTCATCATACAGTATAAATAAATAAATTGAACATTAACCGTCGGTCCCATTAACCAGAATCGACTGTACTTGTTTTACACAGTTAATAAGGTTTTTTATATATATAATGCCTAGAATGGTAAAACTGGTGATACCAAAAATAAGATTAAATGATACTGAGTACTTGAAATTAACTTAAGTATTTTTTTTAAGTAGGAACATATTATTTAGTAGGGAAATGTCATCTGTAGTCACTTATTTACTGCATTTCATGCGGGCTGACATGCAGCTAGACTACTCACAGTCAGCACATGTAACATCATCAGCTGCATATTTCCTGTTTGTTGCTTTTTATGCTAATTCTAACTGTAATAATTATGCTTTTTCTGTGAAAGTCTTATTTTTAGGCTCACTTTTTTTAGCTAATTCAGCAGCTTTTTACTTTTTTACTTTCTTTCTGAGGTAAACTGTAGCCGCGTGCTGAAAGAGCGGTAAAAACAGCTGGCTTGCGGAAATGAGAGACACTTCATATTTGATCCCGTCTTTAAAGGTATTCATGCTCAAAACACTTCTGTGATCTGTAATATTAATTTCAAAACAGTGTCAGACTAAAATACGCTCCAATATAATAAAAGTCACAGCTCTTTGGACATGGGGGGTTAATTATGTGA
>JAUZSU010009835.1:0-11191 GCA_034780255.1 Parotocinclus maculicauda
TTTAATCGGACCAGCCGGTTATTAGGACCAAAACGATCGCGTCCCGATGTGGTCCCATTAACCGGAATCGACTGTATCTCAATGGAAGGTTAACATTAATTCAATGGAAATGTAGCTTAATCAATTACGTCAACGTCAATTTGTCAAATCAGCCCATGCAATCAGCATAAGTAATTACATGGAGGATCGAAATTTCCCTTACCCTTACTCCAAATGTACAGTAATACATACAGTAATACCGAAAACCGCCGATCACCGAAACCAATCACATACTGGGTGCCTTCTTTTTATTCTTTGCAGTGAGCCTCAAAATCTCACAGTCATTTAAAGAACAAACACTTGCCGAAGTATTAAGTTTGGAAACTTTATATAAATTAGCTGTGTTGATGCATTGTAAATGCGCTTCGAACACGAGGTATTTTTTCTTTGCATGTGCTTTACATCCCTCTCACAAACCACGTCCACATGGCAGACGTGTTTTTTAAATTTGTTTTTTTTTAATGATTTCCACCCATGTGCAGTGTAAAGAAAGGGGGGCGGGGACACAACACTGCACACAAGACCTCTGCGGGCTGCAAAATATAGGTGATCGTTTTTTGTGACTGGCTAGGTCACTTCAGCACTCCAGGTCATTGACATGCTGGAAGACCCAGCTATGACCCATCTTTAATGCTCTTGTAAAGGAAGGAGGTAGTTGGCCAAAATCTTACAACACATGACCCCATTCATTGTCGTCCAGTTCCCTTTGCAGAAAAGCACCCCAAAAGTACAAGGTTTCCACCCCCATGCTTCCCATTGGGACAGTGTTTTCATCCTTCTTTTTTCTCCAAACATGGCTTGTGGAGTTCATACCAAAAAAGCTCCATTTTGGTCTCATATGACCACATGACCTTTTCCCATGCCTCCTCTGGATCATCCAGATGTTCACTGGTGAACGTCAAACAGGTCTGGACATTTGCTGGCATGAGCAGGGGGACCTTGTGGGCCCCTGACGGTGTAGTGTGTTTCTAATGGTCATCTTTGAAACTTTTTTCAAGTCATTGATCAGGGCCTCGCGTCTAGTCCTGGGACCCTTCTCCGAATCATCCTTACCCCACGAGGTGCAATCTTTTCTCCACTGTATATGTATGTATATACACATACAATTTATATTAGGGAGGTGGTGTTGGTGGACCAGGTCCGGCCTTTGTGAAGTGCACCCCCAGGACCTGTTTTTACAGACTCCACGGCACTGCCAACAGGGGCGAGTGGGGTGTGCGGCATGTGTTTCTTCCTAAACTCCACCGTTATTTTTTTGGATTTGTTGATGTACCTCCACTGTTGTGTCATCTGCAAACTTGATAACGTGGTTCAAATTGTATCTGGTACAACAGTCATGCGTCATCAGTGTGAACAGCAGAGGACTGTTCCCTGGGGGACCCTAGTGTTCACCATTGTGGTCCCAGAGGAGTTTTTGCCAGCTCTGTCTGTGGTCCATGGGGAAGTCCAATAACCAGTTGCGTAGTGTGCCTTTTGTGGTGAGTTTGTTCACCCGGTTGTTTGTGTTAAAGACGGAACTGAAGTCGATGAACAGAATCCGCACATAACTTGTTTTTTTTCCCCCATATGAGCCAAGCATAGGTGGAGTGCTGTTTATATGGAACTGAAGTGTGTCAAGTAGTGGGAAAACTGGTTACTATATTGGACTTGACCAACCGTTCAAAGCATTTCATCATGATACGGGTGCTATGGGTCAGTCGTTGTATGATTGCTTGGCTCAGCGAGGTGTCGTAGACATCTGGGAGAACATCTGGGAGCTGGGTCAGCAGTCTCTGAGCGCCTGTCCTGGTATGTTGTCAGGACCAACAGCTTTCCTGGGGCCCTCCGCACGCCAGCTCTGTCCAAGTGAAGTGTTTCATTGCCTTTGAGGAGGTAGCTTCCTCTGGCCATGCTCTGATCTGCTTCTGAGAAACTTTGTTCCTGATCAACAGTGGTCTAGAAGCTGGAGAGATGGTCTGAGCTCCAGAGGTGGGGGACGCGAGTCGTGATTTTAAGGACTTGAGACTTGCTTGATGAACATTGATAAAAGACTTGACTTGACTTGGTATTCATGACATGAGACTTGGCACAGATAACTCGAAATGACTTGTATTTTTGTATTTTGTACATACTGAGAGGAGATTTTATATTATATATATATAAAAAAAATATATAAAAATTTTACTTTATTTTATTTTTTTTATTTATGATTGGGTGATTTTGTTTTGCAATGCGCGTAAACCTGACAACCCATCAGAACGCGCCAGACCAGCAAAGTTGATAATTGCCCTTATTAGGAAGTTAGGGCCTAATAATTTGAATGGCTTGACTTTATAGCAGGGACTTGACTTGACTTGCTTGAATTTTACCACAGTGACTTGAGACTTGAAGTTTAAGACTTGAGTTTAAGGCTTATGACTTGCACATGTGTGACTTACTCCCACCTCTGCTGAGCTCCCCAGGTGGGGAACAGCTCTGAATGCCTCTTTGAAGTTGCTGTAGACCTGGTCTATCGCTTGGTCGCAAAGTGCACGCTTGTAGTCATGTGGCTTGATTGAAATGGCCATATTTATGTTAGGTTATAGTTTTGTATTTAGCAGACAGACTGATAAAGTAAAATAGGGCGTCCTTTGTGTTCGCTCTGGGTGGAATGTACACAGCTGTGATTCATACAATCACATACATACATACACATTCATACAATCCAAGCAATTGTAGTTCAGGGACCCAAATGTGGCGGTGGTGGAACTTCTGGGTCCGTACCCCAGTACCGTAACCACTAGGCCACCACAGTCCGGTGGTGATGATTTCTCTTGGCACTTACAATGTTCGGCATTTAAGTGTTAGGAATTCAATATACTTAGAACAGTGGCTTGACACTGATTCAGTGTTTGTACACCAGTTATTATTGACGAAAACGCGATATTATTGACCTCCCCACGATTTACAGCCGAGACCACGGGTCCTGTCCGCCTGGAATGTAGTTCATCCTTCCACCTGAATTTCAGTGTGTGGAATAGTGTTGAGAATGATGGTTGTCTTAGTTTAGGTATTTAGGTATTCAAATCCAGTAGGAGATTTTGAAAAGAATATAAACCCTTTTTCTGCTTTCAGTAACTGTTCTAATTCCCATTAAAGCCCATTAGGAAAGCAGAACACCAACAACTCTGCGATGCTGGTGGGTTTCCTCACATGGACTACCGTACTTACTTCAAGTCCTTCCACAACATTTCTATTGAACTGGAGTCAGGATTTGGCCATTGCAAAAAAAAAAAATAATTAAAAATAACTGTATACTGCTCTAAATTATTATGAAAGTGATATTTTTCTCAGATTTTTCAAAAAATGGTCAATGCAAATGACAGTCAGTATAATTCATAATCAATAAGTAATCAACTGTATAATCATCAAGCAAGTTTTATTGAACAAACCTCCCAATGATAATAGTATTTTTTTTTATCTAAATGCATAAATTTGCAGCATTAAGTGGTCACATTTACTAAAAGCAAAAGCTATTTAAATCTAAAACCTCTTACCAGGCCAAGGTACATGTTAACATAAGACCCCTTCTTTGATGTCACCTTCACAATTCCTGTATCCATTGAACATTTAGTTTTTGGAGTTTTTGTTTGAATTTCTTTGCAGGGTGTCAGAATAGCCTCACAGAGCTTCTGTTCTGATGTGAACTGCATCCCACCCTCATAGAGCTTTTACTTGAGGATACTCCAAAGGTTCTCAATAGTGTTGAGGTCAGGTGACCACACCATGAGTTCCTCTCCTTTTATGTCCATAGCAGCCAATGACACAGAGGTATTGTTTGCGTGTAACGATGGTGAACCACGTTGATTACTGGCTCGAGCTTCCCCTGTCAATGAGGATTCAACCCACCTTCCACATCCCACTGATGCCAAACCTTGCCTTCGCAAAAAAAACACTTCTGCCCCCGATTTATGGTGAATGGGGCAGAATCTGGTAAGAGCAAGAAGTGGCTCCAAGACTTGATTGGATCTCTGTCATCCGCTCATTCCACCAATGGATCACTCCCAGTAAGGGAAAAAATACTAACTATGAAAACTGGAGGATCTGCAGGATGAACTCTAACATTTTATCATTACATTCAGATATGTAATTTCATTCAATTCCAACATCTCTTTCCTCGTTCGTTTTTATGTCAATAACATATACAAGGCTTACATGAAAAAAAACAAAACATATAAATAAATAAATAAAAAAACACCAACACGGGACTACTTACATCACTGGAAGCACATGCAAACTTCTCAGAAATCATGAAAGGTACTCCATCCATAGCTGAAATCCAAAACCATAGGACTTTGTTTAGCATTTTAAAAATCTATTTAATCATTTCATAAAAATAGTCACACAGAAGCACTGATGGCATAGACATGTAATTACATGTAATTATTAAGCCACGTTTGTTACCATGACACCGATAAGATAAATATGGAAAGAATCACATTTTTCAATTTGTACTCTTTCTTACATATTTCCCAAATACACCATAATGAACACTTCTTTTTAAAAATATCGTGGGATAATGCGTCATATGTTAGGCCAGACGTTTTTAATTGCTTGTTCCTCGGATGTCCCTACTTAAGAATCTACTGAGGAGGGAGAAAAAAAAATAAAAATAAATCTTTATTTTTTAGCACTTTTCAATTTCTCGAGGACTATGTGGAATCAATACAATGTATTTAATCTACAATTAAATGAAAGTGAATCTGGAAAAAAAATTATGTACAGAACAATACCGTTAGCTCTCCACCGGAGGGCGGAAAAAGCTAAAAAAAATTTAATTATTTTTAAAAAATTTCAACCATTAGTACAGCGGCGGATCCGCGAAACACCAAAAAAGATTCTTCAAATGATCGTCAGCAGATCTGCGAAACAAGCAATAAAAAAAGTCCTGCCTAACATCTAGGCTGCCCAAGTTTGGTTTGGTCCATTTTTGATTCCCAACGTTTCTTACTTTCCAACATTTAGGGACCCTTTTCATGCCAGGCTTACTCAATTTGGGAATGGCAAGTAAAACAAAAGAAATGAGGCTGACTTAACACAACGGCTTAAATGTTTGATTTTATTTGACATTTATCTTAACAATTTCCTTTATAAATATCTCTCATGAATGCAAGTCATTTCAGGAAATGTCTTGTATAACGAATATTCAGATAACAGGAGCATCATTTCCATTGTTTCCTATGGGAAGATTCCAACCTTGCCCCTGGATTTTTAGAATCCCACCTACGTTCAACGCAGCGGCACAAGGGATTGAGATTGATTTTCATCTTTGCCATTAGTGGATTGGGCGGAATGTTGTCTCTTTAGGAGGTTCTCCCCCAAAAACTACCTATACCTCATGCTTAACCTCATGCAGGCAGAGATTAGAAGCTATTCAGAATGACATCTTTTTGTGCTTTTTTTGGGTTAGTAGTTGCTTTTCACATTTTAGGATATTGGATTAAATACCCCTGTGCAGGAGGGTTTGACCTTATTTGATAATTCACCTGCTTTTCTTGTTGATGCAGCCTTACACATTTCTGTCAGTCTTTGGGGTGGATTGTCTCCATGATTTCCTCTTGCCCTGTGCTGTACTGAGGTCACATCAACCTCCCTGTTTATTTTAACTCCTTTCCCATTTACCCAGTCATCCTTATCATTCTTCATTGTGCTGTGATACTAGCCATTGGCCCAGACTTGATATTATATTAACATATTGCCTGTAGATTTTTGTTCTATGTTTTACTTGAGATAAATTCATTTCTCATTTGCTCTGAGTTGCTTGCAATTTTAATTAAATTCGGAAACATGTTTATATAACAGCAACAAATGATATGCAGAATTTTTTATGTGGCTCTGCATCTGCACCATCAGATGCTTGGATCAGCTTGCCAGCCCCTTGCCAGTCTCGTTTTTGAAGTTATGCCATCACTGTATTAGCCAGTCTTCCCATCCAACACAGTCACCATGCAGGGTGTCTGGCGGCGTGTGCCCCTTGATCCCAGCACTTCAATTCAGAATATGGGTTACGGTTGAGTGCCGAGCATGATGCTTGGAGAATTGGAGTAGGCTGGGACTGGCTAAGCAGAAGATAATAATAGTTTGAGTTGCCAAGGGCAGAAAAACTAATTAAAGGTGGCTTTTCTCTTGTAGCTATGTGGTGGCTTTTCTGTGGATTCCTTGAAGGTTACGATTTGTATTAGATAATATTTCACTTCAAGCATTTGGAATGTTCAATTGTTGTACAAAATGGTTCGAGCCTCAACGTTTCAACAGAACTATCGATGGTAAAATGGATGAGGAGGTCCACATGGTGCAACAGCAATAGTGTAAGCTTAGTGCATTAGTCAATCAAGACCAAAAATATATAGTTGGTATGAATGACTCTGTTAACATGCACTTAATAATAATTATATAGTCAGATTTCTGCAGTTATTTGATTAAGAAAGTGGTCATGTATAAAGCATAAAAAGAGAGATGGATTTTATTTACTTATTTGAATAGCTCATAGCATGTATACCAATTACCCTGATTTCAGTTCGGTTTCCTAAAGGGAGGCGGTTGCCAGGTTAGCTTATTCAAAAGACTTGGCTTTATTTGGGCTCTTTTTCCATTGACTGTTGTGTTTTGTTTCTCACAGGATCTGGCAACCCCAGGATTAAATGCAGAAAAACAGCTATCGGACACATTGTGGAGATTCTGAAATGCAGTGTATACTCAAGAAAATTACGAATATCTATTTACTATTTAAAAAACTATACTATACTAATTTCTATATAAAACTATACTATTTCTATAAAAAACTTTACGTTACATATTTCTGTGAGATTGTTTGCTGGCTTCATTAGAAGCCTGATTATTACCTAATTCATGGAAAGTCAGATGTTTCCATCGTTTACTCAGGTGATTACTCAAGTGCATGACATCATAACCGGATTACTGACAAAGTCTGATTTTCTGCAGTTATCGGATTATTAAGTGCATGTCAACGCACTCAATAATGACTCTTCTGGTCATA
Organism: Parotocinclus maculicauda; assembly: GCA_034780255.1. NCBI lineage: Eukaryota > Metazoa > Chordata > Actinopteri > Siluriformes > Loricariidae > Parotocinclus > Parotocinclus maculicauda. The sequence continues at coordinate 7,055 of JAUZSU010009835.1, forward strand.
TCTTAATGCATTATCGCACCCTTTTACAGTCTAAAGAAGCTTGATTAGGAAGGGTCTTTTGGGAAGAGGAACCCCAAGCATGGAGTGACAAATCCACGTTTGAATCTTTTGGGTCTAGTTGTTGACAATATGTTATATATGGTAATTATAGCATTGCTAAAACAACAACTCTAAGGGTGGCCTAATACTTTTGCTACTACTGCACTGTACCTTCTTGAATTATAGTAGGCCTAGTAGTCATAGATTTTTAGGTCAAAATGCTACATCTAATCGCAAGGTTTGCTAAAACATATATTAATATATGTTTTATATTTATATATTAATCACACTGATTATGGCTTTTTAATTAAAGGTCCATATAAATACAGATACTAAACACATGTCCTTTTTAGACTGGCAAAATAGTGTGCAGATTATGTAACAACATCTTATGAATCAATAGCCAGGCAACTCTTTGCTCATTAATTATGGTTAGTTGGATTATCAGGAAGAATGGACCAGCTCAGCATTTTGGGTGTGCAGCTCAGCATAGTGGTTGTTGCCTTAATGGCCATTTTCTAAATGACACTACTACACTGCTCACAAAAATTCAGGGATATTTAATTGTGGGATTTTTCATTTTGAATTACACCCTGTTTTTATGAGCAATATATTTCATTATGTAAACTGTTCACAAAAATGAAGGGATATTTCACTATGGCATTTTTCATTTTGAAGTATTCTCTAATGTCTGTGAGCAGAATTTTTTCTACCATATGCTATAAATAATATTACCAGAGCAGCAAGTCAAATAACTTATTGATTATTTTGCAGGGGATGTATTTGAGATAGTGGTTTTTGCATCCATGCTAAATGAAATAGCCATCCATTAACTTCCATTAATTCCTAAATCTCCACTTTTGCTTTGAGCCCTTCTAAACCACCCAGGTGTAGGACAGATGGAGATGCCTTTGTTAGTCTTATTACCTTTAAGCAATTACACTGATGATACTGTTACTCGTAAGCATAAGTGAAACTTCATTGCTCCATTTTTGTGAAGTCTTTTTATGGGCTAGCACTTAAGTTTAATTTATTTAGTAGCCACATAACTTAAACAATGAGCCTTTCTAGTATAAATGCACTCTTGTGATTTTGCAGCAGTGTTAAGTGGTTCCAGTTTGCAGTAGAACTGAATGAATGCACTCACTACTTAATTGATTACAATCATTTGAAATACTCATCCACCTCAGAAGTGCTTTGTTTAATGTAAATAAGATTTCTGGATTAGGCTTAGATGTACCTGCAGTTTCAAAATGTCGTTCAAATTCGTATATGTCATTAATAGCAGCTTCTTATTCTTATCACTTGATTTCTACACGTATTGTCCAGTTTTTAGCTCCACTTACCATAAAGATGCATTTTGTAGTTCTACAGTTACAGACTGTAGTTCATCTGTTTCTCTACATACTTAGTTTTTTCCCGTTACTCTGCTCCCTAATGGACCCCCACACGACCAGGACAGATCAGGTAGTATTTGGGTAATGGATCATTTTTAGCACTGCAGTGCTGGTTGTGTTAGTACGTGGGAATCTCGTATTTGCATGTGCCGTCTGTCTTTAGCATGGAGTCTATCTCTGATTTATAGCAGTGCATTAATGGAAAAGTGACTTGTGTGTTGATTGAAGACTGAACCAATACTAGGAACTCATGGATATTACCGTGATAAATGGTTCATGCTGGTGCATAAATGGGCCATGCTGAATTAAGATTCATCGATTCATATTTGGTCTACTTGGTCTGTAATATTTGTCATACCTTGAAGTTGATACCTGTACCAAAGCAACATTTTTTCCATAACTTAGACATGATAAAATACGAATGTACAAGTTTATCAACACTATATTCACAATATACTGACAGTTCCTCCACCAAATTGGTTTTAGTCACTAGAAATCAAGAACATTCCAACATTAATTGGACAGTTATTCACCATTTAACGTCCGCATTACCTTCTGCGACACGGGGCGTCGAACAAAATGGAGATTAAGCGGACTTTTCCATAATTACATAGTAGTGTAGATACTTTGCACATAGTGTTTTATTTTAAACAAAAATATCAAACACAATATGAAATCATTTAGTACAGCACTGCACTGTTCAATACAGTAATTCTTATCTTTTGAATCTATTTAAAAAAACTTTTTAAAAAATTTAATTTTTAAACATTTTCAGATATGAAAAGAGGAAACAAAGATCAAAGTGACTGGAGAAAGGGAAAGGGAGAGAGAAAATGGGTGGGATAAAAACGAATTTAACCGATAATGCTGCTTTCAGCCATCGAGACCGTGATTCTCTTTTCTCTTAGCGGGCGTCGTAAGGGTTCTATTAAGGGTTCTATTCGTTTTCTGTCATTAGATGCATATCAGAAAGATTATCATGGTCATGCAAACAGCATACTGCCATTTTTCGGATCAGGTTAAGACCCAGAAATCAGATTAAGAAATCTGATAAATATTGGTAATTCGCACATGCTTGCAAACGCAAGTGTCTCGGAGCTGTTTCTGAATTGGCTAGCAGAATCAAATGGTTGCCAGGTCTGTTTATTCTAAGAGACCTTGGTCTTTTTGGGCTTGTCTCCATAGACCTGGATGTTTGGATCTGGCAACCCTGGAATTAAATGCAGAATTTGTGAAATTGCTTCCAGACATGCCAGTAGTATAGGCTTGAGGAAGTGAATAACTGTTTATTTAAATGATTTAATAAAGTTTGAAGTTTACATCACACTTTCTGTGAGATTACAAGCTGGTTGTAAAGTAAAAATGCTTTTCCATTACCTGATTACTCAAGTTCACATAAACTTGTTGATTTGATTACTGGTAAAATCAGATATTCTGCAATTATTGGGTTATTCGGTGCATGTAAACACACTGAGTGGTGACACTGAAAAATACAAGTACTTACTTAGCACTTTTGGATTGGATTAGTTAATGTTTTAGGTCATAACAGCCACAGACATAAAAGACTATTTGATTAACCGCAGTGAGACTCTTCTGGCAGGGTTGTGTGAAAGCAAGGAAACTATCCTTTGCTGCCTCAATTACGCTTGATTTATTCAGGATGGCTCAGCCTTCACGCTGTTTCTGTCAGGGTCTAGCGTATTTCCCAGTTTCATACAGGAATAGCACCTCGACCGAAACATAGCACATCACCCATACTGGATGATCGTGTGGGCAGAAGGTTGTTTAGAGCTTAGAGCTCACAGCAGGCATCAAGCTCCATATCACTTCAGCAGTGGAATAAATGGAATAAAATAAAAAGATGTTCTATATACATGCACAGCTGGGAAGATTCAATGGCTGTTTTTTGCAACCAATCTGCCTGTGTTTGGTCATGTTAGAACGGTAACAGCTGTAAAGCTATTGTGCAGTACTGTAAAGTATTATGAACTGGGACATGAAAAACCTTCCCTGTGATCCTTTCACACCTTCAGTTGCCAAAACATGAAGAGTGACCTCAAGTGATAAATTGGAATTTTACAGCCAAGACTGTGTTCTCGTTTATATCATGCTATTCAGTCCTGCCGTGATGAGTCAGGGTCACAGTATTTTCCTGTGCCATCACACCTGTTCTGAAATAACTTTAGATATACCTCTATACAGTCTAAATTTAAACCTGAAACATGTCAGAACAATATCATTACACAACATTACAGACATACACTGTTATTACTGTTAAGAGCTCTGTCCTTACTTACAGAATATACTTCAACACAAGACTTTTTGACTTTTTAAGAATACCAGCTTGTGTTAGTAAATTTGGACAGATGTATACCCGTCGCCCAAACATTAAAACCACTCATGGATAAAAAAATAGCATTTATCTAAGTGCAAACCCCAAATCAGAAAAAGATAAGCTGGTATGGTAAATTTTTCACTTTTTTGTCATTGCAGACAGTATGAAACCATGGTACAGTGTTCCCTCGTTTATGGGGTTACGTTCTTGGACCACCCGCGAAATAGGGACACTATATTTATATAAGCATTTATGGACTATTTTAGCCGTAGAACTTGCAGAACGTTTTGGTAACATCGTAGGGCTTAAATGAATTCAGTCTATAATGAAACTTTCACAAACAGCGAACACAAAACCGCAGATAAA
>JAUZSU010009846.1:0-11191 GCA_034780255.1 Parotocinclus maculicauda
AATGAGCGAATCATTTTATGATGTAGGCCGAAATTGAGCTTCCCCTCCTTGAAAGACCAGCATCCGCCACTGGATTAACTAAAAACTAAATGAAAAATCTGCCAAAAACGTAGAACACATTTTATCATAGTTCTCGTTTTCAAGGTCATAAACGACTGTTTTAATCAAAGTTTACTTAATGAAATTAACCCCAACTCACGCATATGATTATTTTTGTGAGGCACAAGGAAACTGGAGGATGCCACAGTTGATGAAGAAAATCCATAATGAATGTATATTTACAACAAATTAAGATACCCATATCTAGAGTGAATTACAAATGATACTATCTTACAAGATACAATCCAAGCAGCTCATGATGAGGGTCTTGTTCTATGGCCCCACGGTGGCACCTTTTGACAGAGTCTCAACTATGTGATCAGTAGTCAAGTACAGGGACTGTGGTAGCCTAGCGGTCAAGGTGCTGGACTCTGGGCCTGATGGTCCAGGGTTCAAATCCCACCTCTGCCAAGCTGCCACAGTTGGGTCCTTGATCAAGACCCTTAACCCACAATTACTTGGATTGTAAGACTATATAAGTTGTAAGTTGCTCTGGATAAGGGCATCTGCTAAATGCTGTAAATGTAAGTACCACTAACCACTGTGCCACTTCTATCACTGAAAACCTCTTTTTTATAATAACATTATTAACAACTAATAATGAGCTTTTTAATAACTTTGCTCTTTGCTGACACATGACCTAATAGATAAGACCATATTAAATCACAGTGTATTAATTCAGTCCCCGATTTAGCCCATGACAGCAAACTGCAAACATAAATCCAGTCGTCCGTACGGGTCATTGCAAATGTATTTGAATGTGGAGCCAAGCCATTCAGGAACAAAGCTGAACTGGTGATCCTTGACTCAAGTTGATTATTTACTGCCATACAAAACCACTATTTGTTGGGTTTCAGTAACGCTTCATAGCAACTAATTTCTCCTGTAGCAGAGCCATTTAAGTGAAGGAAGCTCTTTATGGTGAATCATACCTAATTGTGGCTTGGTTGCTCCAAGGGAAACTCTGAACGCTAAGGTGATTAACACATTGACGTTCATTGAGGAAACATTTACACTGCTGTAGTGAATGGGGAAACCTGTCTGTGTTTTTGTAATTTAAAGAGATTAGTCAACCTGAGTCCTTCAAGGTCTCTATAACTCAAAATACTTGAAAGGAGAACCAATACTAACCCAAATTTTATAACCTTATTTGACTCAGGAAGTGTTGCATGAGCTCATGGGTCGGGGTGTAAGGCTTTTTGTGAAACGCAACAAATCAGTTTGATTTAAAAAAACTGACACGGCACTTTGTGAAAATATCCTCCTTGGTGTTTTTGGACAGGCCGTGTTTTTGCATATGGAAATGGATGATTTAAATGACTGTGGTAGACAGTAAACTGCAGCCAGAGAAGTTCTGATTGCCCCAGATGTTGTTGCTGCTTTTTTACTACTGTTCTGTCTGGAAACTAAACTGTGCGGATGCTCCAAAAAGAGCTGAGTAAATTCACCACACACACACACACACACACACACGTTTATCTCACTATCCTGGTGGGGACGTTAGATGTCACTGACATGATGATTACTGTAGATAATTACTGTTACACCGACACATATCCTTAATCTTAACCTCAGTAACCTAAAGTACATCCTTTGACCTTTTTGGCTTTCCAAAATATAGTTGCAGTTGCTGTAAAAAAACTTCCTGATGGGAACCAGCTAAAAATAGCCTAATCGAACCCTAACCCTGACCTTAACTCCAGTAACCTAAAGCAAATCTTTTACCTTTTTTGGTTTTTCAAATAAAAGCAAAAAAATCGAAGGTCTTTCTTGCCTTGAAAGGGAACTATCATGGTGTCCTCATAATTATATATAGACCTGACCACATACAAGCTCTTTCTTCACCCAACCAAGCAAAGTGGTGATTATGAGTAACAATCACACATTTGACTCCTAAACATGCACACAATGAAAGGAAAAATGAATACATAGAACAATTCACATGGGCACACCAAAATTGGATCATAGCAGAATGGAAAAATGTTGCCTGGCCTAATGAAGCGGATTTCTTCTGTGACATTCAAGGGATAGCGTCAGAATTTGGCAAAAACAACATGAAAGCATGGATCCATCTTTTTTAAGATCTCTATTAACGGTTTTGACTGTTTTATGATATAGTGTATTATCATACTGAAAGTAACCTGAAGATGGTTCACTCTGGTCATGTTCATTTATGACCACAGTGAACCATCTTCAGGCTACTTTCAATATGATAATACACTATATCATAAAGCTTAAATCATCTCAAACTGGTTTCTCAAACGTGACCAATTTCACTGTAATAAGTGATAAGTTCACACTACTCAAATGGCCTCCACAGTCACCAGATCTCAATCCAATAGAGAATTTTGTCATCTTGCAACAATTTAAATATTAGATGTAACTGACTCCAAATTGAACACACTGACGTTGCTCTCAAGCTGAAATGTCTCACCCCCACAAATAATTTTATTAGTAAGTCTGTGCTTTAAGTGGAAAATGTGACTTCTAAGCTGTGGTGACAAAAAAAAACACGTAGAAATAAATACAACCACAATCATCCAAACGGGAAGTGTTAAACATTTTAAATCAATAATATGCACTAAATTTGTATGTATTCATTATTCTATGATGAGTCAAAATCTTAACAATAGTGAGATTGGGACCTTGCTTAATGACCTAACAATAGCAACTCTCAGCTATTTAAATGTTTGGTGTAACTGGCTCAATGTGGAGGGTAAAGCATGAAGTCATTCTCAAGCAGAACTTTCTCACCCCCACCATTCTTTTTATTGTCGGAAGTCCTCGGTAAAGCTCTGTTTTGAATGAAAAATTGGACTTTATTTCTGCTACGATGATTAAATTGACCCAGAAAACTATATCTATAAAGCTATTTACTCATCCAGCAAGAATGCGTGAATCATTTAAACAACATGTTTTATGGTTTATTGCTTTAAAATGTTTAGCTGCTGTTGTGTTGTCATTCACAGCTTATTCAGAGGGATTTACAGTTAGAGATATGCCCCATTCAGCATGAAATGCAATTAAAGGTAACAAATAATGGACTTTTTGTCAGTGTTAAAGTATATTTAGTGTGAAATCTAGGGACTTTTACATTTCATTGTGTTTCTTTATTTGTTGTTAAGAAATGATTGTGTAAAAACAATAGACTGCTGTGATTATCTATGGCACCCGCCAGAGTGGCCAAATCATAGCCATGATGTTAATCATGATAAAACTCTCCCTCTTGTGTTCTGATGCTTAAGTAGAGGTTACTTTGTGTGCCTGATCTCTTTTATCAACAAAGATGTATGCACAAACATCTCCCTCCACTTGCTTCGGCAATGCTTGTCAGTCAACATGAATGTGTTTAAACAAGCTCAGAACACAAATGCACCTGTCAAAATTAAAGTCACGTAATTTCAAATCAATGATCTTCTTATCCCCATAGGCTAGTCTCATAGACTTTCAAAATTTAATTCAAATTCAGGAGCCAGGAGAGAATCACCAGGAGAAAAAACCTTCACCAAGGGTCCAGTGTTGGCAATTTGAGAGTGATGGGACTTGGTCAATCTAGCTATATGTTGATGCTTCCAGTTCCACCAATACAAGTTATCACACTGTGGTCTATGGCACTAACCCTGCAATCTCAAGGATCAAGGTTTGGGCCCCGGTGGTGACTTCTGAGTAGGTCTGGCATCCCATGTAGATATGATTTGCTGTGTCTGAGGGAGAGAAGGCTGGTTCGGGGATCATCTCCCAGTCCAGCCTAGAGTCCTACCTGTACCTGTGCCTTTGATCTATGAATAGACGCCAGAGCCTCTGTGACTCTGACCAAAAAGTGGTTAAAATACAAAAAAAGTTTTAATTGTTTCAATATTTACATTTACGGCACTTAACAAACGCCCTTATCCAGAGCGACTTACAATTCATACAGTCTTACAATTTAAGCAATCGTGGGTTAAGGATCTTGCTCAGGGACCCAACTGTGGCAGCTTGGCAGTTGTGGGATTTGTACCCTGGTCCATAGTCGAGTGTCTTACCCACTAGGCTACCACAGTCAGTAAGATTAAGATTGTCTAAATACTTGTGTAAATGCTGTCTTCCTAGGAACAGGTGGTTGCCCAAGTTCAGTTGTACAGACTTGACTTTGTGTAACCTAGTCCACTTCCTGTGGTGACAGTAATCACACTCTATTAATGCCCACTTGTGCACTGAGTGAAAACAGGAGGGTACATGAAAACGTCTGGCATCATGTTCATGAGCGCTGTAGGCACCTCCTCAAGTTGAGCAAGCCTAGGGCGACAGTGGGAAAGAAAAACTCCCTGAAAGTGGTAGGAAGAAACCTTGGGAGAACTAAGACTCAACAGGGGACCCATCCTCCAATGGGTGGCCTAGATGTTAATTAAATAAATCCTTAAAAGTATATTAAATTATAGCAAAATTAGGTAAATAATTTAAATCAATAACACATTAATAATACAATTTAAATTAGTAATAAAATAAATAAACTAAATTATAAAACAACTAGATTATAAAATGAGTCCTCAGTGGGAAATCCTTGAAGGCACATCGTCTCCTAATGTCCAACCGATAGAGGGAGTTACTGCACACTGGTGGGACTGGTTTCTGTTGATGGAGACCAGCAGAGCGACGCCGAGCCGGAAGAACATCCAAGCGCGTCAGAACAGATACTTCTGGCCAGTTTCTCTGCACCTTGATGAGGAGCCTCATTAAGCCTCACTAAGCCTTATTAATGCCCAGATTATGAATAAGAGAAAAAATGGCTGAATGCTACCACAGTAACACTCATAGCACTAATGTAGAGTAGATGCTTGTAAAAGACTGTAAACCTGTAAACTTGGGCCCTTGAGCAAGGCCCTTAACCCACCATTGCTTGAATTGTAAAATTGTATAAGTTGTAAGTCACTCTGGATAAATGCTGTAAATGTAAATGTAAAAGTAAGAGAAACGGAATATCCCAGTTAAAGACTGTAAATCTGCCAACACAGCAATTCTGACTATATGCTATTGCAACTTTAGTACTGCTTGGATTTTTTTCTCTAAAACTATTTTAAGGACATTGAGAGGTCTATTACTGTTTGTGGTCATAGACGAGACCTCAGCATATGATCGATCACTCATTGTCTTTGAAATGTTGACTGATTGCATTCACAAGAAAGCCTGTGAACCCCTTGGAACGACCTTCGTTATGGCATTCATTACTCTGCCTACACTAATAACTCTTAAACAATCGTATGTTTTATGTCTTCAAGAATGCGAACCCTTTAACGAAATAAATGGAAGAACCTCCTTAACAGCATTGTTTCCTGTTATTTTGGGCCAGTTGTTCAGCCCAGTGTCTCAATTGGTTTATGTTCTGGATTTGGCTCTTTAATACCACAAAATTGCTTTTTTCTGACCCATTGAATTGTTGGTTGTTGTGCATCATTGTTTTTGTTGCATCATCCGTTTTCTATTAGACTTCACCGGATGGGTAGTACCCTGACAAAGCCAAGCCAAGCATCACTTTTTTCCCTGCTTATCATGGTCAGGATCATAGGAAAGGGTCAACATCCTAGTCTGACATTTACTGGGAAGCACCCTGGAGAGGGTGAACACACCACCCGACCTTAAACCCCACCACAGTGTCACGCTTGTACCCAGGAACGAGTACAGAGACGTGGGTACAAGTGGTGATGTTTTTTTAATGACATAACGCAAATGATGTGAAAGCTAAAAATGGACTGGGCTACAAATAATGTTTAACAGAAAAGGCCCAGAAGTGAGACTACCGAAGAAAAGAAGAGATAAAGTAACTGACTGGGTGTTGCACTTCTTTCAGTATCTGGTAAGGCCTTCTAATTAGTGTTACTGTGGAAATTATGGGATGCAATGCTTAAGGAAAAGCATTTGGGCTTCAGGGACAGTAGAGCAGATCTGTGTCTTATGTAATATTCTTAAACAATGGATTAGTTATTGTCAGAAACTTTCCATGACTTCAAAAAGCCATTCGACAGAATCCATCATAAGTCATTGTGGGTGATCCTCAGAATTTATTGCATGTTCTTCACTGTCTTTGCTTGCCTATATTATAACCTGTTGCATGAAGACCTACATTTACATTAACATTTACAGCATTTAGCAGACGCCCTTATCCAGAGCGACTTACAACTTATACAGTCTTACAATCCAAGCAATCGTGGGTTAAGGGCCTTTCTCAAGGGCCCAACTGTGGCAGCTTGGCTAAGGTGATTTGATAACTGCCCTGGATGTTGAAAGGTAATGACACAGTTGGACCAGTCAAGGCCGATCTACAGACTTCATGGACAACATTGCATTGCCGGGCAAAGGCGAACATCAGGTCCAACAAACCAGTGAAGCAACAATTGGCCTATGTATTAACTAATGAAGATTAAGGCCGCAGGCACACAAACCAACATCAAAGTCTGCAGCAGTCGACTAGATGATCGACAAATGAACCTATTTAGGAACTAGGGACTGTGGTGGCCTAGTGGGTAAGATACTGGATTATGGACCAAAGGGTCCAGGGTTTAAATCCCACCTCTGCCAAGCTGCCACAGTTGGCTCCCTGAGCAAGGCCCTTAACCTGCAATTGCTTGGATTGTAAGACTGTATGAATTGTAAGTCGCTCTGTATAAGAACATCTGCTAAATGCGGTAAATGTATATGTAGGAAACGCCATCACTCGCGATGTTGAGAACGGCATCAGCACTTAAATTGGTTACAGTCGTTTTACGCTGACTCGAGCCACTCGGGCGGCTTACATCTCGTTTAATATTCTGTATATAATATTGTGAAACAGTGGTACCTCAGTTCTCGTCGTTAATTTGTTCCAGAAGCTTGTCGAGAACCAAAAACATTAAGTGCCTAGCGCATTTTTCTATAGGGAATACTGTAAATTGAATGAACCTATTTCAGAACTTCTGAAACATTTACATTTACATTTACAGCATTTAGCAGACACCCTTATCCAAAGCAACTTACAACCTATACAATCTGCAGTCCAAGCAATCGTGGGTTAAGGGCCTTTCTCAAGGGCCCAACTGTGGCAGCTTGGCAGAGGTAGGATTTGTACCCTGGACCTTCTGGTCCAGAGTCCAGTACCTTAACTGCTAGGCTACGACAATCCTAAAATTCTACATTATATGTGTTAATGCAGTTATTTTGTACAGGTGCTCCATGATACATTTAGACAAATCCATCATAAGCATATATCATGAACAAATGCGTTTAGCTGCTAATGCTAACTGCACAACCTCAAAGTGATCCAGATGATCCAGTTGTTTGTTTCCTTTTGGCTATATTCATTATCCTTTATCAGGACCTATGATGACTGATTACAGAGTACAGTACCGCAGAAGTAAAAATAAAGAAAAACACAATAAAAGTAGTGGAGATCATAACTGAGAAACAACTATTCTGACTGAATATTGACAATTTTAAGTAAGGGCACCGGGTACCGTGCAAACAACAAGAACCAAGACTCATGTTTTTAGTCAAAACGCACAGAAAACAAGAAAGCAAAGAGAACCCGACGAGTTCTGAGGTGGTCGAAAACTTATATACACATACAGATTTAATATTGCATGCTTTAATGATTTAATGGCCAACATGATAACAAGCCAACAAGGTCCAGAAGACTACAAAACTACACACAGGCACAAGAAAAGAGCAGGGACAAACTATTAAGTCCACGAACAAGCAAAAGGACTGAAATGGGGTGAGAAAATTGATGGTGATGGAGATCAAAAGCAGAGGGGACTGTGGGTGGGGCCAAAAGCGATTAAAAATGGAGAATCATCCAGACTTGCAGCCAGGGCAGACACCTATGAAGCGTGTTAGGGTCAAAAATGGACAGGACCATGGAGGATGTGCCAAAAGTGACCGAAAACATCATGCCATCGTAACGTTTTGAATTTTTTTCCCAAATATGTTGTATCATATTTAAAATAGGGTGTGTTTACTTTTTTTAACTTACCAAATAATCTGTTGACCAATAGGGGTTTTGCTTTAGCCGGTTGAACTAAATTTGCCCCGAACCGTTTTTATTTCTCGAAAAAAAATGTTCCGAGGGAAAATTGTCAATAAACCTCAAATATCACAAAACCCAGAATATAAACAGAATATCGTACAATAAAATGGAGCCAAATATTCCATAAAAATAAAGCAATTCCAGCTTTATTCAATGAAGACCACTTTTAGATGGAATGACACTGCCAGACACTTCCTCCAACTGCTTCTTATTCCAGCATTAAATAAGAGATAATTCATATCACTAGTCTCAGTGTGCATTCCTCCTTGCTTGAAGTGTGATGAACTCAGACGTTTGCTTGAGTGGGTTAGATATGCATCATCTCACTTGTTGGACGTGTCAGGTTATAAATCACAGCGCTGCAGATCTCGAGCCCGATACTGACTCCAGCACAATCACACTTAGTGCATCTGGCACTGGGTTATCGCTTCAGCCAAGTAGCTCAGCAAACAATGCAAACGCCCACAGTGTCTCCCATTCCAGCAAACGCTGACAGACATCTGCACTGCACATGGAACAGGACAAGCAGAGAAACTACACACCTCGTCGTGAGAAGCTCAAACCGCATTCCCAACCTTTTAATGATTGAAAGGCTTCAGTTGGACATTTCTCTGGCTGTTCAAAAGGCTATTGAGCAACCGAAATGTGTCTGAAATAAACCACAAGCAACAGTTATAACAAGCACATGCAAGTTTTTAATACAGAACGGTAAAACAGTGCAGACCTGAAGAGTCCCTTGATGCCTGCTGCCTGATTGTCTTGGCATTGTTCTGTGTTTGTGGCCTGCAGGGTTACGAGAGTTGGCTACAAAAAAACGATGTACGTTTTAGTAAACTGAATTAAAACAATATGCTGTAATTGAACCAAAACATTACAACTAGCTGAAACAATCAAAATATGTCATTAAACCTGAACTTATAATTCATTGAAGCTAGCTGAAATACCATTTAGGGTGGCTTGATGGGTAGCAACGACGCCTCACAGCAAGAAGGTCCTGGGTTCAATCCCAGGGCAGAGCAACCTGGGTCATTTCTGTGTGGGTTTACTCCAGGTGCTCTGGTTTCCTCCCACAGTCCAAAGACATGCGTGTTAGTTTAATTGGTGTCTCTTAAAGTGGTCCTTAGTGCGTGACTGTGTGTTTGCGCCCTACGATGGATTGGCACCCTGTCTAGGGTTGTTCCTGCCCTTGCGCCCAGAGTTGCCGGGTGGGCACCGGCTGGCCCGCCACCCCATGTGTATTAAGCGGAAAATTATGAATTAATATTTATTTATTTAATGTTTTGGTTTTTGGAATAAAAAAAAACAAGGTATAGAAGAGGTCGATGGTATCAGAGTTTAACCCTATGCCTGGTTGCCGCCAAGGGAAGTCTACCATCGGACACCCAGTTGGGACTGGATTAAAATTTAGACTGGTATACAGCCCTTGGGTGACTGTACCTAGCAATGCAGACATAAATTGGGATTTATTGACAATCCTCACCTCTTCAGAGGCCATTTTCGTACCAAAGTTTATCAAACTCAAGAAACAGCGCTCTCCCAGCTGAACCACTCTTGTTTGAAGACAGCCTCCAGCAAAATGATGGATGTCTCCAGGTCTGGTGCACAGGATAGGCCAAGAAGGTCTGGTATATGAAAGACCAAGTCAAGGATGTGGTTTGAGATTGGGGAGGTGGAACCTGATAGAAATTACGCCCCTAAGGTGACAGAAAATGGATTCAGAAGGTCTGGCACAGGGAAAAGACCAAAAGTCTGGTGCATGGAAGGCAGAGGGAGTAGGTACCCAGTCCTACCACAGCAAGGGGCTATCACGGTTACTTATAGTTACAGTTACTAATAATAAAATCATTTGAAACACATTTTTTCTTATGTATATGAATCAGGGTCATCTGTAGTTTTGGAGATTTGGAGCCTACATTCTTCCAGGGTGGTACTTTTCACAGGAAAGCTGTTAGATACAAAACACAAAAGACAAAACACAATAGTATAAAAAATAAAGACGACAAAAAGACCTAAAATAGCACTTGTGGGGAAAGAAAGTTTTTGCATGGAAAAATCATATTTTGGATTTTGTTTTTAGTTTTTCTCATCAAATACTATCAAGCAGTAGCGTGCGTCTATAAAAAGACTTTGTTTATAGTACAGAAAATCTACACTTAACTTTTACAATATTTCACAGCTATTTTTGCACGGAAACCTCAGCATGTTATACACACTTTAGGAACATATATATCTCCCTGTGTTTTGAGTTACAACAATAGCTGCTAGTTGTGCGCCAGACCACCAGCACATGGGAGATTTTCTACAGAGAAATATTATGAATGTGATATTTATGTTGTTTGGACTGCGCCGTTTTATAAACCACAGCTATAGAAATGCATTTTTTCCTCTTGTTCCCTGTCAATCATGCTTACTATGTACAGCACGTGAGGGCTACATCACCATTTCACCAGTGACACTTATCCACGCACATAATCGCTACCCTGTCAAAGATGGGACCAAATCGACTCCAGACAGGAAGAATGCATAAGGAGTCATGGGTCGTGCTTTATTACTCCCACATATTCACTGGAACCGACATGTCCCGTTCAGTCTAAACAAAACTAAAACCGGTTCCAACCAGAGACAGGGACAAATGTGGAGCATCCTGAACTGAATAGGTTTTACAATAGAAAAAAAGGTCTTCAGCCTGTCAGTAGACCGGTGTGGATTTTGGTTGTGGTCTTACATCTTTCAAGCATGCTAGTGACTAAACAAATATGTTTTAGCCATAATTCAGGTCCCACCTGTAGACATTTTCATTAAATAATTTGATTTAAAAAATGACTATGACCACTCTGTCACTTCAAACCACTTCAGTTTATTGGTCAACACACACACACACACACACACACACACACACACACACACACACACACACACACACACACACAGAGAGACAGAGAGAGATACAGATACAGATACAGAGACAGAGACAGAGACAGAGAGAGAGAGAGACAGAGACAGAGACAGAGAGAGAGAGAGAGAGAGAGAGAGAGAGAGAGAGAGAGAGAGAGAGAG
>JAUZSU010009856.1:0-35337 GCA_034780255.1 Parotocinclus maculicauda
ATGTGTGTGTGTCTGTGTGTTTCTGTGTCTGTGTATGTGTGTGTATATATATATATATATATGTGTGTGTGTATGTGTGTGTGTGTGTGTATATATATATATATATATGTGTGTGTGTATATATATGTGTGTGTATATATATATATATATATATATATATATGTGTGTATTAGTGTATAAAAAACATCCTGTCAAATATAAGCAAAAGGGTGTAAAAAATTGGCGTGATTAAGCTATTTGCATTTGAAAGCACTAGTTAATAGTAAAAACAAGTGCGTAGTTACGTTAACGTTACTGAATAAAACCAAATATTCGGACAACGCCTTGAAAAAGTACCATGTTTTTATATAATTCCGAAGCTTTACATGTCATAGAACATCTGGCGCCACTCTTAAGTTTAAAGTGGTTTGTATAAGAAGCAATACACATCTAAGAAAAAAAGGAAATCTGTGTGATCCTGCCAGGATCTGCTCTGTAACAAAGAATTGCTAAGCGTAGCCCCATGGTTTGTTTTAATCAGTCTGTAGTGTGAACCCGACGTAAGCTTTAAGCTTCTGGCAGGCTCCCATGGCTTACCCTGCTCTGTTTATCTCCATCGTTTAAAAAGATTGGAGCCTGAAGTGCTAAGGCCTTGAGTAAATCAAAGCCTCCCTTACGCTGCCTCCCTCCCTCCTTCCCTCCCTCTGTGGTGTGGTGTGGTTCCTCTGTCCTGTTTACCTTTGTCATTCTCTCTTGCGCTCATGCTTTTCACTTTTCTAACCTCTCTCACCCATATTTGTGTGTATGCAGGTCCAAAGCCACTGGAATGCAAACCCTTGTGAGTCCAACCCGTGTAAGAACGAGGCGACCTGCCACAGTCTGATGGGGGATTTTTACTGCGCCTGTCCCGAGGATTACGAAGGGAAGACCTGTGAAGATCGCAAGGACCACTGCAGAACCCCCCCCTGCCAGGGTAATAATGCCTGACCTGCATGTTAAAAATGTACCATTAGGCCTGATCTCCTTATTTCATCTTAAAGTAAATGCACTGCACCTGCAGAGTGTCTCTGACTAGCCATGTTGGGTTTTTCTCAGTGATTGACAGCTGCACGATCGCGGTGGCGAGCAACACCACGGACGGAGGCGTCAAACACATTTCATCCAATGTCTGCGGCTCGCACGGACACTGCGTCAGTCAGCCTGCTGGCAACTTCACCTGTACTTGTGTTCCAGGTTTTACTGGAGTTTACTGCCATGAAAGTAAGTCCTTCTTCAGCTCTTAGACATTTGCCATGCTGTTAACCTCAGAGTCTTTCCTTTGCGTCCCTTAGCACATCAAGTATAATATTCCACTTCTGTTTTTTTTTCTTACAGATGTGAATGACTGCGAGAGTAGTCCTTGTCACAATGGGGGCACCTGCATTGACAAAGTCAATTCTTTCCAGTGCATCTGTCCTGACGGCTGGGAGGGCAGTCTCTGTGAGCTCAGTGAGTACACTCAGATTTCACTGCAATGACAGATCCTGGGGTTGATCCCCGGGTGGAGCGGCCTGGGTCACTTCTATATGGAGTGTGCATGTCCTCCCTGTGTCTGCATGGGCTTCCTTACACAGTCCAAAGGCATGCGTGTTAGGGCAACTGATTATGCTAAATTGGCATTGACTTAAGTGTATATATGTGACTAGTATTGAAATAACCGTGTGTGTCCCTGAAATTGCCCCTGATCCTGATGGTGACGGTAAATAAACCAAATAAAACCTAAATGGAATAAAGTGAAATTACAAATACACTGATCGGCCACTTTAATAGATACAACTGGCCAGCTGCTTGTTAATGCAAATATCTAATCAGCCAATCAAATGCTGCATCTCAATGCATGTAGGCATGTAGACATGGTCAAGATGAGCTGCTGTAATTGATCAGAATGGGGAATTTAATTTACTTTAAACTTGGTATGGTTGGTGCTAGTCAAACTGGTCTGAGTATTTCGGATACTGCTGATATAATGGGGTTTTCACACAAAGCTATTTCTAGGGTTTGCAGAAAATGCTGTGAAAAAGAGAGATGTAGCTATGTGGGGGATGATGCCTTGTTAATGCCAGAGGTCAGAGGAAAAGGTCAGTCTGATTGAAGATGATAGAAATGCAAGCGTAACTTAATCATCTGTTACAATCAAGATATGTAAAAAAGCATCTCTAAGTGCACGTTGAACCTTGCTACAGCAGCTGAATACCACACCTATTGCCACAACTGTCAGCTAAGAACAGGCAACTGAGGATAGAATTTGCACAGACTCAACAAATTAGACAATAAAAGACTGGACAATTTTGCCTCATATTGAGTTTACTTAAATTTCCTACGCAATTTCCAGTTCTCAAGCCAATAGGGCTTTTTTGGATGTGGTGGAACAGAAGATTCACATCATGGATGATGCTACAATATGAACCAAAATTTCTTTCAGCACCTTGTTGAATCTATGCCACAAAGAATTAAGGTAACTCTTGAGGTCAAACCAGGTCTAACGCTGAAGTAACAAGGTGTAGCTAATAAAATGAGCATATTTGAGGCAGCCATTACCACCAGCAGCCTTTGTCCTTCTTACTCCTCACTTGACTCCTATATCCCCTTCTCTCAGATGTGAACGAGTGCAGCAGAAACCCATGTAAGAACGGCGGCCATTGTCAAGACCTGGTCAATGACTTCTATTGCGAGTGTGCCAATGGCTGGAAGGGCAAGACCTGCCACTCACGAGAAAGCCAGTGTGACGCCAGCACCTGCGCCAATGGCGGCACCTGCTACGACCATGGAGACACCTTCCGCTGTGCCTGCACTCCTGACTGGGGTGGGAGCACCTGCAACACAGGTGAGCTTGTTACTCGCTCGAATTTTATGAGATTTTATTTCTGTTGAATTTTGTTTTATTCACTCGAATATTCTTAAATCAGAAACGAGACTGCTGTTCTCAGGTCTGTGTTTGTTAGTGCCATGCTGATTGAAGTAATCTGAGAGGCTTTGAGTGGCCACTTGAGTCTATTTTGGTAACAGCAAATCCATTCTCTGTTTGTGCTTCAGCAAAGAACAACACATGTGCCTCCAGCCCGTGTGTTAATGGAGGAACGTGTGTGGGAGCAGGCGACACATTTACCTGCATTTGTAAGGATGGCTGGGAGGGGCTAACCTGTGCCCAGAGTGAGTCTCTAGAATTCTTGTTATACTGTAGGCCTTATAGAATGCTTGTTGTGTAACAACCTAATGAATTAGTAATTTACTACCCCAAATTGACAGACCCGGAGAATTAATCTCAGTATCTCGAATAGTGTGTTTTTAATCGTGTACTATGTGGGTTATACAACGTCATTGTTATATACTAGGTAAGAAAAGTTTTTGCTTCTGATCTTAAGAAGGCATTAAGGAATTGAATGGTGGACAGTGACTACAGGGTAGACCCAGGATGACCTAGCATGACTTTCTCACAGTTGGCTTGGAAATGTCTTGATCTGAACTGAAAATCTGGACTGATCATCTCGGCCTGTTTCCACCATGATCCTCCACAGAAGAACCTGAAAGAGACTGAAGATGTACTCTCACTATGCTCGCTTGTCTTGTACCATGCCAGAGCACAATTGCCCCCCCCTACCCACTCCCCTGCTGGTCTGTACTCTCATTGTGCTTAAAGTTTCTGGGCCCTGAGTACGCTTATGCCACGATTGAGTTTGTGGTGGAGAAAGTTACCCTTGCACAGCACATTGGACACATTGGATTGTGCTTACTTGTTTTGGGTGTGCCGACCCACAGCCTTCTCATGTTCCTAATAGACTTATTGATTGTGCAGAGAGAGTTTTTCGGCTACTCGTGCTGCTCATATATGAAGATTTTACAGAGGCACTTTATCCAGAGCAACTTACAACATAAATAGTCTTACAATTCAAGCAATCGGGGGTTAAGGGTCTTGCTTAAGGACCCAACTTGGCAGAGGTGGGATTTGAACCCTGGACCATTGGGTCCAGAGTCAAGTACCTTAACTGCTAGGCTACCGCGGTAGCGGTAATGCCTAAGGTAGTAAACTTATTTAATATGTAATGTTTAATACTGGTTGAGTTCTGAATTACAAATTTACCCTATCCTTGACTCTTATGAAAATATTTATGTACATTACTAAGTGCTCTTCGATTGACTACTTTCCGTTTTCCTTACAGACACCAACGACTGCAACCCTCATCCTTGGTAAGTGAGCAAGCTGAAGTAAGATTTTTTTTTTTTCCCCCTGCCTTCCCGTATTTACTCTTTTCTAACCAGAGCTGTTGGTTGCTCTGTTGTCTCTGCTGGCAGTGGTGATCCTCCCCTTCCCTGTACAACACCGCCAGCTGTGAATAACGTCTCTCGCATGGCTTTTTGCCCAGTCCCGCCTCTTTCAGCCCCTCCATTCTCTGTGAGCGGATATGTGGCTTGAGAGGAGGCGAGGGTGGGCCGAGGGGTGGATGGGTGTGCTGTAAAGCCAGGCGAAGATGTCCTTAAATTGCTCCTTAAATCCGACAGCTCGGGAGAGCGCGGGCTGTTTTAATGGGACGTACAATAGAGCCGATGGCCCTAAGACTGCCCCCAGCGGTGAGGGCTTCAGTTATTGGGAGAAGGGGGCAGGGCTGACTCTTTCTCCCGTAGCCCTCATTGCCCTCCCACCATTCTACCCTGCTGACCTGCGAACAGGGGATCGGGAACGTAGGACGGGAGGCAGGGGGGGAGCCCAGCAAGGGGCCAGCAGGGATTAGCATTTGAAAAGTGTACTGTTGATGAATGGGATGAGGCCTTTGTAACCTTTACTATTCCTCCTTCTGTGTCTTTATCTCTTTCTGTGCGTCCTTTTATCTTGCTACATTTCTGCCATTTGTAAGGCTGCTCTAGTCTTAATTAATCCAGTGAATACGCCTGTTGTCATAGTTAATTCCGTATTTATGTTCTCCTCCGCAGCTACAATGGAGGGATATGTGTGGACGGCGTGAACTGGTTCCGCTGCGAGTGTGCACCGGGCTTCGCTGGACCGGACTGCCGCATCAGTGAGTATTCACATGGAGGAAGAGTGGGAATGATGAATGCCAGATTACAGAGCATCCTGTGTACTTTGACCTCTTTGGGCAGCAAAGGTCAGCGCTTGCTTACATTCAGACAGAAGAGATGAATTATTCAAACACTGAAAAAAATTCCTTGCTGCTGTCCAGGAGCTGTCTTTGTCTCATCTTGTGTCTTTGTCTCATGTTGATGGCTCTGACAGTCTTTAAGGATTCTATGCATTGAATGTGTGGAAAACAGTCTTAAGGAGCTCCTCAGGGCTCATCAGTCTATTTCAGAAATGGAGATTGGGTTGCGATTATGCTTCATTGTGTAAATAAGAATTTCTGATTCCAGACATTGATGAATGCCAGTCCTCACCCTGTGCATACGGAGCCACCTGCGTAGACGAGATCAATGGTTTTCACTGCGTCTGTCCACTGGGGCGCTCTGGACCTCGATGCCAGGAGTGTAAGTAGATTTACACTGATTCGTTTGGAAGTCCTAGGACATAAACCTGCAAGCTTCTAGTTAGGAGTGTGCAATGTTGACAATGATATCTTCATATCTTCTAGGATTTTGTCTACAGTGACAATTGGGACTATATTACTAAGGAATAGTTAAGCCCATCTTTTTTAAGTTAAACCAGTCTCTCTGAACTGCCTGAAATGGCACTGCTTCTTTCATGATGTAATTGCTATTTGTTGTCTTTCCATCTGTTGCTTTTTTGCAGTTAGGTGGCTTTTTTTAAATTATTTTTTTTATTTAGATTTTTTTGTTTTGCGCTGATATCTTGGCTGGTTTAAGCCTGTCATGAACACCTGGCTCCTGACCTTTTTTATAATTTTTCACATTCTGCTTGAATTGGGTATTGTTAGAATTTTAAAAATTTTGATTCTGCTTATCAATTTTGGCTCTTATCAACTCAAATAGTGAAAAAGGTGCCACATTTAGAAAGAATGTCATTTTTAAAATAATTGAACTGCGTTGTTCATGAGTTATAGTGTATTCGAATGATAAACTGTGTTAATTAGGAACCGATAACTGGAATCGAACAGGTACCCAGTTCTTGAAATTTTGGATTTTGATCTTAAGGCCAGTTTTTGCCTTTTTTTTAAATTTATTTTATTTATTTTATTTTTTTTGGAAAGTGAGTGACTTATTCGATAATGTCAGCTCGCACATCATTAAAACAGCATACGAGATATTACTGTAGATGATGCATTTAACAAATTCCTATTTCTCAGTACCGTAAACCCTGAGCTTCCCCTGCCCATCAATCAGTCTAGTGTTCCAGTACAATCCAACCCTTACTTGTTTTTTTGGGGTCAAACGAGAACGTTGCAAATTTTAAATACATTTTTCTCCTTGTCCACTTTACTGTGTCTGAGAATTCACTAGACAACTTTAGATGTGCACTCAACTAACATACATGCTTATTCATTTACATCTAGTGGTTGTGTCCGTTATTGTGTTGGTGTGGCAGCAATAAAACATTTTGCATATGCGAGTAAATTATAGAGCATGACATGTTGACTGATGGATCAAGGCCACATTCAAAAGAAAATAAAAACAACCTTTAAATAAAACAAAATTGAACATTAAATTGGTTTTGGGCCACTTGTACCTGCAGTGTGAATGCAGCCTTAGTGTCTTTGTCGTTTGATGCAGTCATAGGCATTGGGAAGAAGTGTCATTATGCTGGACTACAGTTCCCACATGGCAGCCGCTGGGAAGAAGACTGCAACACCTGTCAGTGTGAGGATGGCAAAGTGGAGTGCACCAAGGTAAGAGACAGATCTGCGCTGTAGAGCTGCTGTTAGCCTAACAAGTCAAGTCCATAAACTCTAGGTCTATTTTTATCAAGGTTATAAAAGGCTTAGAGCTAGTAAATAGTTCTGGAACCATCTTGAAAGAAGTGTACACCTTTCTGGTTTGTGTTTCCACTAAATCTGAAAATTTTCCATCATATTACAGAAGCGACACCTAAATTTCAGCTTGCTGTGAATGTCAAGGTTCTGATGTGTTAGGTTTAGACCGAGGATTTTGGCTTGTATATGTGAGCTGAAGGCACTCTGGTGTAACGCACTAGCCCACCATCGCAGGGATCCGTGTTTGTGTCCCAGTACTGTCTTCTGGCTGGGTTGCACATCACAAGCATTTTGATTGACTGAGGTATATGAGGCCAGTCAGGGGAGCATACAGTGACAAAGCCATGTGATTTGGCTGATGTGACACCCAGGGTATGCTTAGCTGCATGCACACATGCTGACGGAGCAGTTTTTTAGGAACGCTATAATAATACTGGTTAAGGCCTTTTTCTCCCAAAACAGTCTCAATGCTAACCCATTCCTTGTAGATTCTGGTCCATGCTATTGCATAATGCATTTTCTGCAGGTTTTTCAGGTGCACTTTCATACAGTGAATCTCTTGTTACACATCCCATAGGTGATTTATTGCATTTAGATTTGATAAATGTAATGTAAGGAGACCACTGAAGAACACTGAACTCGTTGCGGTGTGCTGTACAGGATGAAGCTCTGCATAGTTATATGGTGCATTATCATACTGGAAGTATCCATTAGTAGGAGCAAATTGTTCCCATGAGGAGATGCACATGGTGAGCAACAATACTCAAATAGGCTGTGGCATTCAAGCAGTGATTGCTATTAATGGCCTGCTAGTGTGATAAGAAAATTCTCTTCATTATTGCACCACCTCCAATTATTACCGCAAGGCAGGTTAAGTTTGTGTCAGTCTGTACCATGTGTGCCTCATCAGAAATGAAGGTTCATCTGACCAGGCTATGGTTTTCCATGTACTGTTTTGATGTACCAGTGCCAACTACAGATTTTTCTGGCTGACAAATAGAACTTGCTTTGGTCTTGTGCTGTTGTAGCCCATCTTCTTTTAGGTTCATTGTGTTGCGCTATCAGTGATGCTTTTCTGCATATGAGTTTTGGTCTTGTTTCCATAGACCATGTGCTTGTTTTTCTAGTGGGATCTGGCAACCCTATACTTCAACTCAGCATCTGCGATATGGCTACCAAAGAATTTTGGGGAAAACTCTAAAGCGTGGTATATGCTCACGCCAACAAAGTATTTAGAAGACTCTTTCAAATTACTGGCGGAGTCATGTAAACTTGAAGCGTCCCTATTCTCTAATTAAAATCTGCGTTTCTGCAGTTTCTGGCTTAAGTGCATATAAATGCACTGAGGGGCAGAAATAGTATTTTTGAAGTTTTCAAATTTTGTTTGGGGAGCGTCAAACAATGTGTCATCCTGGAGAACGGAAAATCACCCACTTTGTTGGCAATCAGGACCTGCTACAACAGGAGCACTATACATCTGTCATGACTCAGTCCAAACAAATAGGGCCTTAGGAATAAGGTCGTTAAAAAATTATTTGTTTTGCGCTGTTGCCCAACAGTTATTCAGTTGCTTTGCATTAGCTGTGGGTGATTGGGGTTTTTAATGACAGGTAAAGGCATTGGTCATGATCTAAAGTAGGCTATTGACCATGTTCAGATAACCAAACCCTGCCCAAATAATTCCTACCTCCCAGGATAATACCTGTTGAAACAAGAACTAAAACCAAACATTGGATCCTCTGGTACACATATTTTGTTTTAATAAGTATAACCTGTAATATAGCAGTGATTCATTTCAAACCTATAAATAACTGATTGCAGTAACATTAATGTTTACCAATCATGTTTAACCAAAAGATCATTAAAGGAAAATTTTAATTAAAATAAAAAATCGGAAACTGTGAATTCAGTAAATGTACAGGTAGTTCCTGTCTAACGATATTTCGACATTATGATAGGAATCCTAAAAGACAAATAAATACACATTCAGCAGACTCCGTACTCTGAAGTTTATTTTTATTTAATTTAATCTAATTTTTTTTTTTTTTTAGCTTAATAGCTATGCTATGGTGTGTGTATATAGACTGTATATATTGTACTCCTCAGTTTAACAACCCCCGTATCTTCTATCAGGTGGTATGTGGAAGACGGCCCTGTCTACTACCTGGTGCCCCAGGAAGAGAGCATCACGTCTGCCCAGGGGGGCGCGAGTGCCTGGTTCACAACTTCTTCACCTGCCTCTCTCCTCCCTGCCACCACTGGGGCTTCTGTTCAAGTCTTGAAGCCCCACCAGACCTCCAAACCAAGTGCAAACCCAACACTGGCTACCTAGATAACAGCTGTGCTCGCATCACACTCATCTTTAGCAGGGACAAACTACCCACTGTGAGTTTGGGATTTTGCTTAAATATTTCTGTCCATATAACGGAGAAGGGGCACTGTATTTAACCACTTGATTTTTACACTAGGGAACAACGGTGGAGAATGTCTGTTCTGAGCTGAAGTACCTACCTGCAACGCGGAGTCTTGCCCAGGACGATGCTCTTCTGGTCCTTTGTGAGCTCTCCTATTCCAACCAGGATGCAGTAGAGGTGGCTATTGTAAGTTTCAATCCTGCAGCCTTAAAATATTAGTCAAGAATAAGTTAAATAATAGGTTTTTAAATGAAAATAACATTAATCAAAATGTTAATGCTTTCATAAAAAAAAGCAAAAAAGTATAACTAAAAGTATAACCTCTTCCAGACATTGCAAAAAAAAAAATCTTAAATTACTTTTACATGGTTTATTAAAATTTGGTCGAAACATATTTGGGTTTGATCCCGGCAGAGTTTTCTTCATTGTACTTGGAAAATTAAGCATGAAATTAAATTTAAAAAACATATCTGTAAAGCTGTATCCACAGTGTGTAAAAGTCATAGGCCAGCAATAAATGTGTTGTTTTAGTAATGGTATACACACACACACACACACACACACACGCACACGCACACACGCACATGTATAGTCAAAAATGTGTTAAACTGGGATTTGTCACTCCATCATACTCTTATCCACTGATCTTCATCTTTATGATGTCATCTTTGTAAGCACATAAAGTAGTTTCTTGGCTACTACCCTTCCATAAAGACCATCTGATCAACTTGGCATCCCGGATGAAGCTGCTTTTGCTCAAGTGTAAGGGGTGGTCACACTGAATACTGAATACTTGCCACTGTAGCCTTTTGAAGCTATTTCCTGATTTCTTTCAGTTTGTTACTCCATATGAATGCCCAATATGTTCTGATGATTTTCTGATAAATGTACTGAGAAATAATTATTGCTAAAACAAAGGTATGTCTAATCAAATGGTGGCCTGA
Organism: Parotocinclus maculicauda; assembly: GCA_034780255.1. Classification (NCBI taxonomy): domain Eukaryota; kingdom Metazoa; phylum Chordata; class Actinopteri; order Siluriformes; family Loricariidae; genus Parotocinclus; species Parotocinclus maculicauda. Next base: position 10,252 of record JAUZSU010009856.1, read on the forward strand.
GACTTCTGTACAGTACTGTCTTGGGTGTCACAGTGGCACATTGGTTAGCACTGTTACCTCAGCTCCAGAGATCCTTCATTTGATTACTGGCCTAACTCTGCCTGTGTGAACTTTGCATGTTCTCCTCACGTGTGCAAGGGTTTCTTCCGGATATTAGTTTTCTGTCCATTTTATGAGAAGAAATGTTTTGATACTTACATTATGCATGGATTAACATGCACTATACAGTCTGTAAAACTGCACGTTATATGATTTGATTTTTTTTATGGTTTGTTTTGTTAATGCATTTCAAAGTTTATGCATTAAAATATTTTTTATAAAATTTCAATTTCAAAGCAGTTACTCAAGCTTTTGCTTAAGACCATCTTGTGTAGTCTGAAGTAGGATGGTTTTAGGTGCATGGGTGGTTTTTGAAACCTTTAGTCTGGGGCTGACAAATATGACGCACAATGCATCCACTTGACAGAATAATCTGCAGACTAACATCGCTTGAGTGGAAGGAGAACTTTATTCAATTGGCCTGACCTCTGAATGATAAAGTGACACGAGCGCTCTTGTTCAGTCACGTCTGTAAATGGAAAAGTCTCATTTGTAAATTGTAAGATGCGTGTAAGCTTGCGCTGCCTGCTGTAGCTTTTTAGCTTTCCGTGAGTCACCGCGGCTTATGTGGATTGCTGGGAAAAGTACTTTTACGTGTATCTGGATTTATGTGATCTGAAAGCATATACACAGCATTTTAACACGCTGACTCACAGCTACTCCGCTATGCTATGTTGCAGGTCAATGCATGTTGAGGGATTCATAAAACCAATTGGGTTTGAGGCCTGAAGTGAGAGAACGATTGTAAACAATTTGGAGAGAGCCTCGTCTCTGTTCTTATGTGAGCTTAGGAATTGTGTGTAGGTGGCTGGATGTTAGTACATCTTACCGAAGCCTGGATTTGTGGCCAAATATTTGTTATCCAACACTTTGCACCCACTCTTGCATATGAACGCATTCTCATGTTATGTTAGTGAATTGACTTGCAAGAAACACAAATGTCAACTTTAAGCAAAAATGGCATTATAGTACAATACTACCCCTGATAAGTTAGAATAATCACTCTTGAAGGGTGTTCATCTAGCTTTACATCTACATGACTCCAGACCATTTTAATAGCTGAATATTGTGGTTTTGTAAAGTATATTAAATAATTGAAATTAATGGCATAGTTTGTAGAAGAATCACTCCGCATTAAGGCATGAAAAGTAAAGTAAAGTAACTGAAAAGTAAAGTACTAAAGTAACCTTTAATCCAATTTTCTGGATTTTTAAGTGCTTTAGATAGTTTGCATTTATTCAGAGACATAAGTTCATTGAGATGTAAAAACTAAAATGTTATCAATATAAACATTGGGTTTTTAGGTCGTGCTGATCTATTTGTCTTCCACATGGGATTATTCAGAGATGCGTTTTTTGTGGTTGTTTTAGAAGTTAAGATAAATCCATTTAACAGCCCCAAAACTATAAATACATACTGTAAGAGACAAATGTCTAAAACAGCCAGAGTTTAGTTAGGTTAGGTTTAATTTGTTTAGTTAAATGAAGATCAGTGGCTATATAATGCGTTTATATTGATAGTAGTCTGACACACTCACTAACAAATGTTTTAGAATGTGGAGGAAACTGAAATACCCAGAGTAAACCCAGATGGAAACAGGGAGATTGTGCCAAATCCCAAAACTTTTTTTTATTGAAATTGTGATGCTGATTATATGATTCGTAGTGAAAAACATTGTATTAAATCAGCTATAAATGTAAACTCAATGCAATTTGCCCTGTATATCAATCATACGATACAGAATTCTGTGGGCAATTGTCGTGACATTTCAGTCAGTCAAGTGAACTAAAACTGAACGTTTAAATTGCTTGCATGTACACACAGACAGGTACTTCTAACATATCTTTGGTTGGCTCTGTGCAGTCCTTCCAGCAGGATGAGCAGCCTGACCACAGTCGGATCCAAGAGGCGGCCAGCACCATCGTCAGCACGCTGTCCAAGCGCCACAACAGCACCGTCATGCTGGCTGTCATCGAGGTCAAAGTGGAGACACGGGTCGTGCCCCAGTCCGTGGGTGAGTATCCACCGATTCATGCAGGTTAAACGTCTCTGACAAGAGGGAGCCAGGAGATGAGAGGCCATAAAGCCTGTGTGATTCACTCGCCTCCCCCACTCTCTTCTCTAACTGTAGCTGACTGTGCATGGGAACCATGGGATGGTCTGCATGCTTTCAGTCTGTAATGACTCCTAAAGAGCCCTAAATGACACGGCCTCGTCTGGTGCAGATCCAGTAAAGATGCAGTAATTTAAGAGCTTAAAGGTTAAAAGGTGTCTCATCATGAGCACCTGGAAGCTTTGAAGAACACATTTTTTTTTCACTACGATTCATGGCCATCCACTTGCCATGCGTTTTTTCCTAAGGTAATAGTTAGCAACCAGCAGTATTAATATATGTATAGATTTTAAATATTGCAAGATTGCTTCTGACTGAAATCTAAATTCACAGACCAAACTGATCTGACAGTTGTCTGTGTGGCCTGGTGTTCTAATGAGCCATTGTGTCATTCTTTTGTTCTACCACCCCGCTACACATCTCAGACTTTCCAGAGTGTGTTTAAATGTACAAAACAAACCGGTAGCTAGAAGTACAGTCAACAAATTAACTTGCACCTAATCTATCTTATCAGCTCTCTGTTAGAAACATTTATTTCTCACCAAGTCTCTCAAATTAAATATCGCTGTAAAGATTAAGTAGAAGTCATGATCATACTTAAGCTACCCCTAAAAACAAACAAATAAAACCTAAATGAACCTTTCAATCTTTAGGTGGTATAGGTCCTTTTGAATTAAAAAATAAAATAAAATAAATTAAAACCGTTTTAGGATTTTTTAAAAGTTAATAATTGCTTTTTCTGTCAGTTATTTTTTTCAAGCGGCTCGGTGGGTAGCACTGCTGCCTCACAGCAAGAAGGTCCCCGGGTTCAATCCTAGGGTGGAGCAACCTGGGTCCATTCTATGTGGAGTCTGCATGTCCTCCCCGTGTCTGTGTGGGTTTACTCCGGTTTCCTCCCACAGTCCAAAGACATGCGTGTTAGGTTAATTTGTGTCTCTAAAGTGTGTGTGTGTGTGTGTGTGCGTGTGTGCGTGTGTGTGTGCGTGCGTGCGCGTGCTCTATGATGGATTGGCATCCCATCCAAGGTTGTTCCTGCCCTTGCGCCCAGAGTTGCCGGGTGGGCACCGGCTGGCCCGCGAACCAATATGGATTAAAGGGAAGATGATGAATGAATGGAATTATTTTTGCCACAATTGCGCCCCAGACTAATTTTAACCATGAAGCTAAAAGTGCAGCAATAGCATGTATTTTAAAGTACTTATTTTGCCATGCTGTAATATTTAAGTAGCTCTTAAGCTGCATTGGCCTATGTATTTGATGTTATATAGTGCACCACGTAGGGTGCAGAGTTATTTTAGATTCAGCCCTAATCTACAGAGTGAGTCACAATTCACAAATATTGCATATACACTGCTCACAAAAATATAGGATATTTCATATGGAAGTTTCCCTAATTTTTGTGAGCAGTATATATCAGAAATTTCTGGTTTTGGCAATCAATTTCTGAGCCAATTCTGATCTTCTTTGATACACTACATGACCACCTTCCCATTGGGAAAAACTTGCCCTTAATCCAGTATGGCAGCTTTCAATGTTTCAATGGTCATGTTCTGGACATAGCGTATAAGATGGGCCCCCTCACCCCTTACTTGATGGGGTATTCAGATATGTCATTTTCCCTTTTTGTTTCTGAAATAAAAGGGTGTCCTGTGACCTTTGACTCACTCTGTACTTTATCTTCTGGTTATGTGAAGACATAAGGGCTCAGTTCACAGGTACTTGAGCTTAGATTAGGGACAGTTCAGGTGGAAGTTTGGTGGATTGTGGATGGTTGTACTGTAGCTTAAATATTGAAATATCTCTTTGCACATGGGTCTTTCCTGTATGCAGTAGGGATTCTGTAATTTTAGTAAGGAGTCATATGAGTCATTGTGAGGGTAGGAACTTTGGCTCACTGAAAAATACTTATTATAGTTTTTATTGCTTTTGTGACCACAGTTGTGTGTAAACAGGTGATATAGAAAGCTTTTATTCAGTCTAAAATAAGTGTTTGTTGTGCAGCCTGAATAATGGAAAATGCTTTAACCTGCTTTGATTTCATAATGGAATATGAGTGATAAACTGCACGCAAATAGTCATCGTTCCTTTTTCTAATACACTGCTCACAGAAATTAGTTCTTACAAACTGTTTGTAAGACATTTGGTAATTGAAAAATTCTTACTTGTTCCCATCTCCTCTAAGCCCTGTTGCTTTGGCATTGGGAATAAACAAATGTCTAGTTCTGGTGAGGTGTTACATTCTAATAATGCCCATTTAAATGATGCTTTTGCATCGCATTTGCTGTTGCAGTGGTTCGACTTGAAATACTTATTACTTATTTGTGTTAGCAATAATATACATTTAAACACTCTGCCATATACAATTTACACCATTATATCTGTTGTTTTAGCAATGGTATAATGATGATATGTTTATTTTTCAGACTTTTTAGATGAATACTACCTAAATTCTATAGAATTTATAATAACCAAATAAAAAAAAGAAAACCGTTTCTATAGACTACAGTGACTACAATGATCTTTTTGCATGGGTAGAAGCCTAGAAATTAGACTAAGCTATGTTAAAGCTCACTAAAATGTAAGTCAGTGGAAAAGTATTATAGAGTAACATTCAAATTTGAAATTATACCATTTCTAAAGTGACAAATCATGGTGGCATCATCGTACGATGTTTTTTCACAGTACTGTATGAAATAACTTTAATGTACTCCCTATGTTTAGATTACCTGGTACCAGTGTTGTGCGTGGTCTTCTGTGCCCTCTGGGTGTTCTGCGTGATCGTATGCGTGTGGTGGACGCGCAAACGGCGAAAAGAGCGCGAGAGACACGAGCGTGTACCGGTGGAGGAGAGCGTCAACAACCAGTGGGAACCGCTGCGGCCCATGGCCCGCCAGCAGCACAAGGACAACCGTGACGCCGAGTATGAGCGTGCCAAACTGATGGGCAGCTCGGAGAGGGCGCAAAAAGACAGCGAGGACGACCAGCTGGATGAGGAGGAAGACGAGGAACTGGAGCTGTGCGAAGAGTGGTGTGGGACAGAGGGTGGCAAGCGGCCTGTCCAAAAGTACTCGAAAGCAACGGTGCGGGTGAACAGCGAGCTGATCTGCACCACACAGAGCAGCAAAGCACCTCATCGGACAGACCCCAGCCACAAAGACAACCGCTGGAAAAACATGAACAACGCCGCTGGCCAAGACCCCAAAGAGCTGTGTGTATAGACAGAAATACACAGACCTGGGCAACCATGTGCAAAGAGAGAAAGGGGCTCTTTTGTTCTGTCAAAGAAAACAAAGGCTTTTGAGTTTGAAAGAGAGAGACAGATTTTTTTTTTCCTCCTTTTTGGAAATTGTTACCCATCGTTTTCAAGTCTAAGAATTGTTTTCCCCTTTCTTTGATATTTTTTTATTTGATGTACAGATGAAGCAGATTTATTTTACTTTCTAAGAAAAGGAGTAGAGTTGGCCACTTTTTTTGTTTTTGTTTGTTTGGGTATTTTTCGTCAATGTTCTGCTGAAAGAAAGCAGGAAATGCAGAAAGAATATAAACTGTGTAAAGACGTTTCCATTGTTGTTTACATATGAGTTTAGTTTCTACTTAGGTGGCCCATGTTTTGGCACAGACACTTAGTGGGGCTGCCTGTCAGGTGCACTGCCTCTGAAAAAGAAATAAGAACTTTTTATACATTTGTCCCATCCATCTCTTCCTCCACCTGTCCTCACTCAACTCCTGCCTTACTCAGCTCATGAGTCTGTGCCTGCGAAGTGGCCTTGTTTTTTGTGTTGTTTTGTTTTCCTTTTGTGTCCGTTTTCTTGGCTGAATGCTCCTTTAAAAAGGATCACAGTATTTTGAGTTGGTAGCAAGTGCCTTTTGATGAGCCCGTCTGTGTGTATCGCTGCCGCGGTCAACCCCGATAGATCACTACATGGGGAGCTTGTCTCCTGTTTCACCACCGAGGTATTTGATCAAAGAAAGAAATGTGTAAATATGTGTATATACTAAAGGAGTCGCTGTGTATATTTGAATTTAGTAAATTAAGACAGTCACAGTTTTTTATTATTATAATTATGATTGAAATTATTATTGTTATTATTATTATTATTATTTTTTTTTTTTTTTACAACGCCATTCCTTTTATTTATGCCAGTTGACAAAGGCAGGTTTTATACAAGTATACAGCATCCCACAGTCCAAGCAGTAATGTCATACAAAAGTTATTTTATGTTGTTGGTTTAGTTTTTACTTTGAGGCAAAATTGTGTGCTATATTGTGGCGTGTTTGCCTCCTTAAAAAAAAAAACAAGTCCCTGTTCTGTCTTTCCTTGCTGTCAGAATGTTCTGGAAACCTGTGGAGGCTCCTAGTGAGCATCAAGACCCACCAAGGCCAATGTGCCTTCCTTTGTTTAAACACTGGTCTCGCATATTTTGTAAAACTGTCTTCTTGCTTTCTCCTGCGTTGGTTTGAGGCTTCATGAAGGGAACAATTTTGTTGTAAAGCAGTTTGCGTTCGAGGTACCAACTCCAGTCGAAAATGGATTTACCTCAGAAGTGACTCACTAATTTGTTTTCTTTGGTTTTCTTTTCCCATGTTGAATATCACTATCATGGCTTGTTGCTTCCGTATATGGGAGGATTCAAAATAAAAGAATTAAGATGTTATCCTGAATTAATCTGAACAACTTCTAACATAAGGCAAACACATAAAGCAGGATGTGCATTATGGGAAGGAATGGGGTGGGGTTTGAGGAGAAGTGGGGGGGGGGTAAGAGATGTAATTGTTTGTACAGAAGATTTGCTCTGCAAAGTTTTGGTTCATTTAGTCAACATTATGTTTGTTCTTAGAAATAAATGAAATTATTTATTAAAGCATTTTATAACAATATGCTCAAAAAACAGTGTTCTGGTATTCAGTGTTAAACTGGAGTATTGTTGTACATTCACGCTGCTGCGAAACAAGACAAATTTACACTCTTTGGCATGAAAATGGACCAAACCAAAAATTGCAATTGTTTTAGCTTTGTGGTTCCAGCATTGGCAAGGAAAAGATAAAAGATAAAATCATACATTTTTAATGTGAAATTCTGATATGCAGTTCAAACACGCATCTTCAAAATCTTCTGATATATGTTTTACTAAAAAGATTCTCATGGCCTGGTCAGAGTCCAGATTTGAACTCTACAGGGTATATATATTTTTTTCACAATAAACACAAACTAACTGGGAAATATTTTAAGTACTTGTTAACTGTGTGATAAAGCATCGAATGTGATGAGTTCGAGGCACAACGCTGATATTGGTTTTGCTCATATTTTGCCCAGGAGTGTAATTACATCACTTATAATATAACACTGACTCTAAACAGCTTTACAGACACACGGGTTTACAAAACCAACAAGCAAGCCTGTGGAGATGTTGGACTGTGGTTGAAATAAACTTTGAGAGGACCAAGACTCAAAAAGGACTCCTGGGGTAGACTGCAGCATCTGCTCACATTTATTTTCTGTAGAGACAGGCAAAACTCTTGTGCAAATCAGCTGATGAGTGCTAATAAGAAAGGCAAAAATGGAAACCTTTGCAAATGAGAATGCCACCGGAGTGCTAAGTGTGACGTAATGGTTTTGTCACGTCATGTGAAAGCTAAACCATTATTGTCCAGGCTGTTTCTCTTCGTCCCTATCCTCCGAAACTACTATTGCTGTGACTTCAGGTCTCTTGACTCCAGTAGCCATTAGCACTTTTCACAGCATTGTCTACATTATTAAGGAAATAATTCCTACTGATTAGATTATGATGAAAAATGTTTAAAACGCCATCCTGACTTTTCAAACTGTCTGGTGATATAAATAACTATGCCTGCCCTTGCTGCAGCCAGAGGTGAGGAGCTAAAAGATCAATACAGGAACCCTTCCTTCCAGTCAAGACAGCCCTGAGAGGAAGTAACCAATGGCAACGGCTCGCCAGTTCTCGGCTGATAGCGTGCTGGCCAATGGGATCCTCTGGTTTCTTGTGGCTTTATCCACTGAATGTTTCATGAGGATGTGTATGATGATGCTGAGTTTATGGTTTTGTCCCATGAGTAGATGCCACTAATGCTCCACCAGTGGAGTTGTGGCATCAGGTTTCACATCTGGCTGGAGTTGTTTCCGTAATTTACTTTACGAATGCAGGAGAGTTGGGAAGTAAGATATAACACAGCAAGGTGAAAACAGCAGCTGCTACCCAGCTAAACTGAACCCTTGTAATTTCAGCAATGTTGAGGATTACAATGAGCACTTTAAAAAACTGAAGTCTTTCAGTTGTTAAGGCTCTGGACTACCTATCAGGAGGTTCTGACTTCTAATCCTGGCTCTTTTCCAAGCTTCCAGTGTACAACACCTTTAACATTCAACTGCTCAGCTCAAGTTGAACAAGGGCATCTGCTAAATGCTGTGAATGTAATCTAATCAGGACATATAAAGGACTTCATTCTTTTTTGTAAGGATGGCTTAAGAAAATGACGAGTAGCTTGCTCAAGACATGCTCACCAAAGGTTGCCGTTTACTATCCTCACTGTTTAAATGGGAATGTAAGATATTCTTTCACACGCACGGCTTCTGGGAAACATTACACAGGTATAAGCTTCGCTGCTCTTGCGAACTTGCTTCTGTCCAAACCAATCACTCTAATATCCACTATGGCTGACCTACATGTGCCAAGAGCCACTTAAAAATCTATAAAGTTGCTCACTGTCTCGCTAACTGAGACTGCAGCATGTGCTGTAAGCAGACACTGGATTCCTGTAGTGTCTCCCAGCAGTCAAGGACGTCTGACCCTCACTCATTTATAAACACTCTGTGTCTATGATGGCCTAAAATGCCAGGTACGGCCGTCTCAGCCAGCCCCTGTCGGCTGTCAGATCCTTGGGTTTCTACTGCCCCTCCTCCTTTATGCCTTCCCCTTAACATTTGCCATGTCAAGAGCCAAAAATTGGCTATTTGACTGATTACAGTCCATTACGCTTTTAAGGTCTGCCTAGGCACACTGGCAGGTTGGGGCAAGAAAAAGCTGTCAGATGTGAACAGATGACAGTTTGTGTAAGAGTCAAATCCATTTAGGCAGACTTAATGCTTTTGGTGAGGCTTTGAAGCAGCGCAGGCACTAAACCTGAGGGGTGATCAAACACAAGGCACACTTCTCCCATTTATCATCAGACATTTAGGATCCCATCAGCTCGGCTTTCTTCTTTGCTATGTCACGGTTCAGCTTCTAGAACAGATAGAAGTTTGTATGCTACTAGACTAAACCTGGAGATTTAACCTATTTAGATCAGGGCTGATATAAACAGTTCATAATGGGGAAAGATTACAAAAACAATATCAGAATAAAGGAGTTTTGGTTTGTTTCAGAGCACATGGTTAGCTTTGGTTGTGTTGAATTGGCTCTGTGAGTTATACTACTCTGTAATCACAAAGCTTTCATTGCACACTAATCACACAAGGTTTGTTCCAACATGAACAAATCAGTACTTTAAGTTCACTCCTTAAAAAGTTTAAATGCCACAGCAAACGTTGTCTTGCCTAATTGAGAATGGTCACAAGAGAGCTTGTTTGACTTACCAGTCATTTATTAAGAACACCTACACCTGTTCATCATGCAATTATCCATTTAGCCAATCAGGTGGCAGCAGTGCAGTGCTCAAACACATGCATACAAGGTCTTTGGGCATAAGTTAATGTTCACATCAAATATCAGCCTCAGGAGACATATGAACTTTGAGGTGTGGTTTGAGGATTTGAGAAACTGCTGATCTCAACACTCAGTTTACATAGAATAGTGAAAAACATGCAGTGAGTGGCAGTTCTGTGGCTTACATGCCTTGCTGTTAAGAGGCTGAGACTCAAATACTAATAATAATGTTTCAGGAAACTGGAACAGTACGAAGAAGTTAAAGTAGGGTTGCTTATTTGCCACAACAGTGAGATGACCGCTACCTTATTGGCAAGAAAGCAGGAGCAGCAGTGCAACAGAGTTGGGGGGACAGTTTCTTGTTGCCACTGGATAACAGCTATGCACCCAGACCGTATAAAATCGGCTCCATCGCATTGTACTGCATTTCCGGTGACCACTGGTAGGCATTCTGTTATCTGCTGAACACTGTAAAACTCGTAGAAAGTGGGCTGATGAGCATTGTTATTGGATAAGTGCTTAACTGTTCTCATCTCTGATGAGTCACAGTTCAGTTTGTAGACTGGCAATTGTTAATTTTTCATACAGAAAAGGTGTTACAAAGGGTTTATTTATATAAAAATATAGCAGTTTGAATTTTACAATGAACTATAGATCATCTTATGTGTAATGATAATGCACATAATATATTAACTTTAATCACAAACTATTGTTTACAGGATTAAACATTTGGCAAGTCCAATCTGAATCTGGCAGGTTAGTTTAATTGTGTAGTGTACACAATGTAAAGAACAGTAATTTGCATCTTACCTTTGGTTGATGGATTGTACTATTGGGACACGTTTACTAGCTGATTCTTTGGCATGTTTTCCTCTTGAGTATCCTTTGGGTTTTCTCTCACATTCCAAAACGTTTTCTTGATCGCAGGATTGCTATTGCTAGTGTCTCCTTTGAAGGCTTAGTTATGTCCAGGGTTGGTTTCCACTTTGTGCTCTGTGCTGTTGGCTAAAAGTGAGCGAGTTATAAGTTATATAAAAGTTGGTAGATGAGCTACTTATCATGGTTCGGCTTTTTATTTTGCAGTTCTCATATAGTACTAACATCCAAGTGTGGTTATACCATATTTCATTTGAAACGTTTATAGCTCCTCTTGTAATGGTGTGTGTTGTCTTGCCTCAAACTCTACTTATCGATCTTCGTGCCACAAATCTGTATTTCAGACATTTATCTGCTCAGCTGTTTGAAACTATAGGTTTATGAAGTGCTACAAAACTGTGATTGTTCAGTTAAAACCCCCTTATTATTTGCATGCAAGTTACCAGCTTGGCACTCTATGTTTGAAAAAAGTAAAAAGGTTTTCGTTCAAGAGATTTCTGACTCCACTGGGCATGAGTAAGACTGAAAGGTTTACTGGGTACTTCAGGTCACAAGGTTCAAATGATCACACACACAGATGTATATGAGCTTGAGTCTTTGGAATCGGACTACAACCGCATTAACACCAAAATGATTCCATTACAGTTTGAGGGTGTGATCTGCTAATTAATGATCTGACTAGTATGAAAGCTTCATATTAGGAATGTGTGTATCTTAAGGAATGAACTCCACTGGCAGTGGAGAAATGATAGCCCAAGAGGTCACATGGCAGAGTTCTTAAACTGACAGATGTATGGGGTTGAAAGAACACATGAGGTAATTCATGAGGTAATGAGATCTCTCCATGCTTGTATTAAAATCTCTTAAAGTTAACTTATACTTATACTTTTACAACATCCACCCTTGTCCAGAGGTTAGAATTTATACAATCTTAGTGTGAGCAAGTGAGGGTTAAATGCCTTGCTCAAGGGTACAACCATGGCATTGCTGGGATTTGACCCCTTAGTCTTTGGGATTATGAGTGAATGAATGAGTGAATTAATGAATGAGTTTGAGCAATAGGGTGATGTAGTGGCCGTTTGCTAGCTTACTACCATGTATGAGTCCTAACAGTGGCTTACCAGCATGTGTATGGGGCTGAAGGAAGATTTCTTTTTGAGCTGGTGATACAACATGAATCTCTTCCATGCCCTACAATGGACTGACACCATGTGCATGGTCTATTTCTACCCGTTTCCATTTAGTACCTGGTCATGCCTTCCCGGACTAGGTCAAGCAGTGGTTAAACATGGAAATAAAAAAAATAATAAAACAAATATTTTCATGGGCTCTTCTGATATTCAAGCGGAAATCTTTTTTTTTTTAGTTCCTAATTATTTCCTGAGCTTGTAACCCAAATACAGTAGTAATGCCCTGGGGAGCATTACATGAAATAGCCCCTAATTTGTGAGCAGTGTTTAAATTACAGAAATAAGCAACTGGTTAATCCATACACCTTAAAGAGATATTAAACACAATGACATCATAAGGTCTGTCTCATACATTCAAAATAAAACTGATTTATGCAACAATTTTATAAAGTTGAACATTTTTCAGTAATTATCCTGCTATTCCAACTTTGAGTTCAATGTTTCACAAGGAGCAACTGCTTAGAGTGGTAAATACTTTCATTTGTAGATACCTTTAAAGTAATTATTAAAATATATACACTTTGTGGACATTTGTGGGAATTGATAAAACTAAACTAAATAAAACCGTATTTCTTTGCTTCTACTGGTAAAAGTCTGTGGCAAGTTTCTCAATTCCCAGTCACAGATTACTTGTCCTCCTGATGTTCCCCAGATATCTTACAGCCAACCGTGAGACAACTGGAGTCTCTCCAAATTGACATGGATGGCAACACTCTGGTGGGAGCTGACCAGGGGGCTTCCTCAACCAGCCATCTTTCACTTACTCTTCCACTTACACAATATTTGTGACAGAGTGAGAAAATTTAACCCAGGGGAAAACATAACTTGAAACGTAGATGGAGGGCAGAGGGGGGGTGAAGCAGTATTAGAATAGCATGTCAAAATTATTGTTTTATCCCATTTATTAATATATATGACCACACAGTCTTCTATAAGGCTTGTTAAAAATTAACAATTCATAATTCAAGACAGTCTGCAACAGGGAACTCCTATATATGTATATCCTCCAGATGTTTATCTTGTGGGGTTTTTTTCTATATAAACCTGATTGCCATATATTTCTGAATCTTGCTTTCTTCAAACAGGATCATTATAGCCCAAAATGCGAAAAATCCATTACGTTTAACTACAGAAGTTAACACACCATCATTAATAGTGAGCCAATATCGCCTCACAGCAAGAAGGTCTTGGGGTTTGATCCCTGGTGAAGCAACCTGGGTAATTTGTGGGGAGTCTGCATCTCCATGTGTGAGTTTACTCAGTTTCCTCTCAGTCCAAAGAAAAGCACTAGGTTAATTAATTTCCTGAAATTAGCCTGACTTGTGTGTCTCTATATACACTTCTGACAAATATTAAAATAAACCAAATGTGTCTAGAATGAATAGAATGTGAGCTGTTTAACCATTAAGGCACACAGCTAATATCACATAAAAAAACAAATATATTAATTAATATTAGACAAATCAAAAAAAGGATTGTACAGAGATTTTCCTGCAGGGTGCTGAATGTGATTGTGTGATGGATGTCTGTGCAATGGGTTATGTAGAGGTTGAATTTAGATAAGAGTTTCTAGTTTAGCCGTTTTAGAAACACCTCTCCAAGAAATCCCTATTATATGATGAATACTTGACAGTGGAATGAAATGTGATGCTGTTGATCGGTGAGGTTCCTGGCTTCATATTGCACTGCTACATTGCATTACACTAGTGACACAGGCATTTGTAAGTCCACCCTTCATGCTGTAAATGTATACAGTAAAAACACAAATCACTTTTGCATAATTTATATTATAATCACAAAGGTTGAAGTACTTGCACACTGTCCATACAAGCGATTTGTATGGCTGCATTAACCCTTTGACGACCAAAGGACATATCCGTTCCACTACTTTTAAATGGCCGCCAAATGCAATTGAAACAACTTGTGCTCTTGAAAGCGTCAAAGTGAAGTATTTCAGAATTTAAAAAAATTGCTTGTTTCTTTTTTTAACACTTTCAGGATCGTAGGTTGTTGCATTTGGCGTCCATTTAAAAGTTTGAGACAAATTGTACCTTGGTGCTCAGGGGGCTAACACTTCACGGTTACACTATACAAACATAATTATAGACATGGCGCATATAATCATTCAGGTAAATATATTAAAACCATCACACATTACATCTCTATACTACCCTGACAAAACATTTTTGCTGCTCTAGACTATATTAGGCTCAACAAACAGGCATGTGCTGGCGGGGAACCGGTAGGGATCTGATTGCCCAGAGAGGTGGTCACTGAGAATCTGTTTAGATACCCCTTTTGGCTTTTAACCTCTCCCCATGTCTCATAATTCATCAGAGTAGTGGATGTTTGTCTGCATAAACCAACTGCTGTGTCTGCTGCATTGAGGTCAAGATGTTTGCAGTGGTCATGAAGGAGATGGATGCATAACCACTAGCGACTAATCTAGGTTCTGTTTGAGATTCGACAGTTGGGTTTGAGTATGGAGGCCTCATGGTAAGCGCTTCAATCCTGCCTTTGCTGTGGGGTGCCCCAACTGCATTGCCCTCTCTGCTGGTGTGATGATGAGGATCTAAAGGCCCAGGTGCAACATCTATGGGCAATTGTGCCACAGCATACCATGGACTGTTTGCCTCCAATGCCCAATTGTATTACTTCTTGTTTCCAGGCTAGAAGTGGCCTCCTTTCATTTATACAGTGTTCCCCATAAACATATCATTTTTGTGAATTAATATACATAAAATGTGTGTGGTATTTATAAGTTTATGCTGCACTTAAACACCTGCTGTGCCAAAACAAAGCAGCTGAGGTGTCCCAGACCCTTTCTAAATATCATCATTTTGTATATATTTTGTGTTTGTAATATGATTGACCAAAAATAGTTTATAAATCAATGCTTCAGAAAGCATGCTTATAAGTTTTAGGCCACACTATCAAAACATAAATCCATTTGAATTTGGTTTGGCTTATTATACCGGAGTGTATGTAGTCCATAAAAATATAATTGTGGGCACCTTGCATTTTTTATGGCTAATGCATTGCACTGAGATGCATTATGAAACAAATGTAAGTGGATGTTATTAGAATCTTAAGATTCAACCACAATACAAGACTCTTCAAACAACCAGATGTAAGCGCTGAGAAATAAACATACTTGTGATTATAATCCAGACAATCAAAGTGAATAAAACAACTAAAGTAATTAATTTAGCTTGAATTTTCATCTCTATGTCTACATAACCTACCATCCCCATCATGAGAGCAGATGAACTCCACCCAGGGGCCCTTACTCCAGTGATCAGGCATGGATTATGCACCACAGCCTCATGGGTATGGGCTTTGGCAGCATGATAAAGGTCATGAACCCCATACCACCATAAGGTCATAATCACATATCACCTCCACCATAAGGATCTTTTACTTTTAGTATATTCATACTGTATACATACCCTTTTAAAAAGTCCAGATGAATGCTCTGTTTGCAAAGTCATTTCAGGTGCATCCAGTTTGATAACAAACTAAAAGCATTACTTTTTAAACAAAGTGTTTTTTTTTTCAAGTGAGACTGCCAGAAGCCTGCAGATGTATTCTAGATAAAAAGATACATTTTTGAAATAAAAAATGAACAGAAAGGCCAGTGTTAAAGCCCTTGTCCACTCTCCCACCATATTGAGTTGTTGACTTTGGGCTGCTGTACTTCCTCCTTACGGGCTATGTCTACCCATTTTATAATCAGCTCACGTTAAGATCCAGTGCTTTTCTGAAAAGTAAAATGGAACAACTGGGAACCACCGTCTTGGTTTATGGAAGTAATTCAATGGACATCAAAGAGAGGAGTTTCCAAAGTATACACGCTGTGTCAGATTGAGCTCTCAAATATCCACTGATTCTTTCTTCCCCTGAACATCAAACAGAACTTGAAAGAGACTTGGTGATCCTGGTGTAACTTATTCAGTAACGATTCCAGTTCCTTTTATGATTCCAATGCATTCCAGCAACCCTTCTTATTCTGATTATCTGAGCTTTGTTCTGTCTTGTCAGATTGGACTTTCTTCACATGAGATTGAGGTCATGTCGATGGTTAAACATTTTGGACACACCTGATTCCGTGTGTTTCCTTTATTTTTATAATTTTTTACACTGTAGATTAATACAATACTATGAAGTGATGTATATGGACAAACACACCAGAATGTTTTATACTCTAGATTATAGATTTATAAATACTTTAAATGGCCACCTTTTGCTTTGGTAACAGCACTGAACATTCTCTGATTCAGCACCATAAAGTGGAATGGTTTTCAATTAACATATGTGCCTTGTCAGGAGTAAATGTGTGCAATGTATTGCCTTCCTACTGTGGTTGAAACCATCAGTTGTGTTGTGCAGATGTAGTGTAAACGGTTCTATTAAGTGAATAGCAGTCATTTCATGTTATGGCAAGGATCACTCAATTCAAGAGAAATTACAGTTCATTACTTTTAAGACTTGAGGGTTAGTCAATCTGGATAATTAAGAACTTTTAATGCATGAGTCAATTTTTTTTGGTTCCACACATTATGCAAAATCTAAGAAGAGAGGTGACAAATATGTACTGTCATGAAGAATAACAAACTAACTGGAAAGGATTGGAGCACAAAGCAGAGCTTTATATAAAGTTGCAGGCAATCAAGGCTGAGAAACATCAGGTGTGAAAGGTGGAGCTGACAATTGGCCCCTCCCAGTCTCTCTCTCTCTCACACACACACACACACACACACACACACACACAGTGAGACCCTAACATTTTTATTCCAGCCTTGCTTGGTCAGGAATCTAAATGAGGCTTAACACAAATTACACTGCTCACAAAAAATATTTCATTTTGAAATATGATAAATTTTTTTAGTGAGATGTATATTGCTGACAATGCATTCCTATATAAGTTTAGACATGTCTTCCAATCATTCAGTAGTCTCCAATCCTCTCAAAGTCTTTATGTTAAATCTCTCTCTTCATAATTTCTGTTAAATCTTCTTAATCTTCTTAAACATTTCAATAATTTTCTTAAGCATTTTTAACAAAATGGAGTAGCAAACTCCACCAAACATTTACTGGAATTTTTCTGCAGACTTGAAATGCAGGAATGGATGTGTAATAAAAATGAAAAGTTGACAGGACAAAACATGAATTACCTGGATTCATCCATTCTACAATGGAATAAGAATTAAAGTAAATGTTGTTGCTTTGTTCCTTAATTGGCATTTTCCATATTGTAAGTGTGTAGTTTTGGTTGTAAGGCTATTTCTCTGTTTTATTTTCTATCCTCTCACACCCTGTTTTCTATTGAGAGAGCAGGAGAAAAGACTTCTGAGGAATCTTTATCAGTGTGAGGTAAATTAAGATGAAGGAGTTGCTTGCATGCCGAAGCAGGGTTGGTCTTTAGGAACTCTGGACCCCAGCAGCAGATGTTGCGTTTTCTTAGACCTTCTACAAAAGGTCGGGGGAGTGGTAGCCCTCTGAGGGAGGAAGAACTTTCTGTTACGACTTTAAGTCCAAATGTTACACGCTCTTTCAATCACATGCCTGGACAGGATAAAAGCAATAGTTTGGCACAAGGATGGGTCTTGGAGAGGTTTAAATGCAGTTTAGATTTAATAGATTAACTATATTTAATATGTTCACTCGGTTGGTTGTTGGTTGCAATGTGAAAGGTTAGCAAAAAAAACCTCACCCTGGCATGAAACAGCTGGAGTTGTCATGGCAGGTGATCATGTAAGCTGGCTATGTGCCCAGTTGGCAGTGGTACAAACCTTTTGATCTTTAACAGAACATGTGGCTTTGGCTGGTGCTTGGATCCCCTCTGATACTATTTTCTGTAACCTGAAAGGAAGATCCCACCAGGACAGGTTCCATTCTCAATCTGGCTTGTTAACATTAATGCAGATATACCTGAAAATTATGTTTGTTATATCAAAAGCTTATCTGCTGTACAGTGTACATTTATGTCAAGCATGTGCTAGCTTCCTGAAATAAATTTTAGTAATAATCTAAAATGATATAAAATGTCAAAACTGCATACAGCATATTTAAAATGTCACAACAGTAACTTAATATTAATAACTTGTAGTGTAGTATGATCGTAAACTAACCATTTGGGAGTGCACATATAAGTGCATTCTTAGTGCTGCTCCCAAGTCCGGGTAAATGGGGAGGGCTGTGTCAGGAAGGGCATTCGGCGTAAAGCTATGCCGAATCATCTCTGTGAATTAAAAATCAGATTTTCCATACCAGGTTGAGGCCCAGGCTAACAAGAAAATTTAAAAAGGAAGAGGCTAGCAAAAAGTAATGGAATTTCCAAAGAGATGTAGAAAGTAGATCGAAGTATAAGGTGATGTGGAATTAGTTAAAAAGGGAAGAGGCAAAGGAAATGGCATATGGGATAGAAAACAGGACAGTACCAATTGGCCAGACAGAGAGGGCGATCTAGGCAAGATCTGCAGCAGGTTAGGATGATGATTAATGTAGATGGGAATGGGTTGACAAATAAAGGGTATAAGGGTATAAAGGGTATACTGGGATGGTGGAACGATCATTTTGAGAAACTGATGAATGAGGAAAATGAGAGAGAGAGAGAAGGTTGGATGATGTGGAGATTAGGAATCAGGCAGTGCCTCTGATGTCAATGAGGAAGTGAGGGTGGCAGTAAGGAAAATGAAGAGTGGGCCCAGATGATATTCCAGTGGAAGCATAGAAATGCTTAGGAGAGATGGCAGTGGGGTTCTTCCACTGTTTAACACAATATTGGACTGTAAGAGGCTACCTGAGGAGTGGAGAAGTGTAATGGTCAAATATTTAAGGAATGAGGGTGATGTGCAGAGCTGAACAAACTACAAAGTCATTAAGTTGATCAGTCACAGCATGAAGACTTTGGAAAGAGTGGTGGAAGCTAGGATAATAGAAGAAGTGAGCACTTGTTAAGGACTGCGGTAGCCTAACGGTTAGGGTACTGGACTCTGGACCTGAATGGATTTGATGGTCCAGGGTTCAAATCCCATCTCTGCCAAGCTGCCACAGTTTGGTCCTTAAGCAAGACCCTTAACCCAATAATGCTTGAATTGTAAGACTGTATGAATTGTAAATCACCCTGGATAAGGGCGTCTGCTAAATGCTGTAAATGTAAATTGTTAGCAGCATTATGGGTTCATGCCAGCAAAGTGCAAAACGATGTGATGTTTGCTTTGAGAGTGTTAAAGGAGAAGTATAGAGAAGACCAGAAGTGGTTGCATTGTTATTTTGTGGATCTAGAGATTATAACGCTTATGATGCTGAGAGAAGAGTTATGGTATTGGATGAGGAAGTCTGGAGTGGCAGAAAAGTATGTGAAGGTGGTACAAGATATGTATGAGGACAGTGTGACAGAGACGTGATGTGCAGTAAGAATAATAGAAGGGTTTAAAGTCGAGTTAGTATTGCAACAAGCATCATTTCTGAGTCTGACCGACAAAGTTAGGCAAGAGTCTCCATGGGCTATGATGTTTGCGTATGGCATTGTAATTTGTAATTTGGAATGAAAGTTAGCAGGAGCAAAACGGAGTATACTGTATGTGCATGAACGAGAGTGAGGGTGGAGGAAAGGTGTGGTTGCAAGAGGACTAGAGGTGTTGAAAGTACATGAGTTTAAATATTTGGGGTCAAGTGTCCAAAGTAATAGGGAGTGTGGTACAGAAGTGAGAAAAAGAATTCAGTCAGGGTGGAGTGGGTAGCACAGAGTGACAGGAGTGATTTGAGAATGAAAAATATCTGTCAGAGTGAAAGGGGAAATGTGTAAGATGGTAATGAGGCCTATGTACATGTATGGCTTGGAGACAGTGGCACTAACAAAAAGAGAGAGGAGAAGGAGGTGGAAGTGGCCGAGATTAACATGCTGTGATTCTTATTAGGAGTGACCAGGATGGACATAATAACACATTTGTTTTTAATGGGACAACAAAGGTAGAATGTTGTGGAGACAAAGCTAGAGAAGTGAGATTGAGATGGTTTGTGTACAGGAGAGATGTGGGTCACACTGGGAGCAGGGGGCTAAATATGCAGTTGCCTGGCCGGGGGACAGGAGGAAAGCTAAAGAGAAGGTTTATGGAGGCTGTGAACGAGGACATGCAGATTGTTAATGTGACAGAGGAGGATGTTCATGACAGGGCAAGCTGAGCATGTATGATCCACTGTGGTGATCCTGATGGAAACAGCCAAACGAAAAAGATGATGATTATGTTATATGATCATAATCAGTTTGGGAAATTGCCAGTCTATTGTTTGACAGATGATGTGAATAAAAGGTCAAATCCAAAGCCATATTAAACATAGATCATGGTCATGTACATGGTCTTGTCCAAATAAAACTTGAGACCGTGTTAACAATTATATTTATTTGTTGTGAAACAGAGGTGATAACTGTTATAGGATAGTGTTGTAGTACTCTAGTCCGGTTTCATAAATGAGCCATCTTGGTCAATATGTATTCAGAAAACAAGAAGAAACGCGTTTCTACTCTTTTCATTCAGTGGACAAGTATTATTTGGAATTTGTCTGATTTGCAAGTGTGTATTTTCACCCACTTGCTGTACTTGCTCAGTATAGTTTTTGTTTAATGGCAGATTGAAATTTAATATGTTTCACATTTTCAGAATAAGAACTGAGAGAATTTATGTCAGTTGTCTTTGTGATGACGTTTTAGAGAAGAAGGGAAACAGAATCATCAAAATAATTTGTTTCCAAATGTTACAGTGCCTTAGTTTGGCAGTTATATAACTTTTATATAATTGTTCATAGTTATTATTCAGGATATATATTATTTCATGTTCTATTTTTACAAAATGAGACGTGAGACAATTATTTTGCTTATTTATTGAGAAAAATAATCTTATTTAATATTTGCAAGTGGCAAAAGTATGTGAACCTTTGCTTTCAGTACCTGCTGTGACTGTATAGGCAATAATGTTGTACAATAAACCCTGATTCTCTCTTGGCATATACATTAATCCTAAAGCTATCTAATGGATACAAGGTCTGGGATCTGTGCAAGCCAGCCAAGATGTTTACCACATATGTCCTCATGGGCGTTGTTTAAGGAAAGTAAGAAAGAAAAGAATTTTTGAAAGTGTCCCATTGAGTAACTGCTGTGTTTTGTACATCCCGTTCTACTACCACTGTTTGTCTATGAATAGCCTGAAAGCTTCATATTATAAAGCGGTGAGTGTGAATAAAAGAGATCACTAAGTACGAAGGTGTCCATGTTGGCCCTATAGTGTCTGTTGTGATTTCAAACATATTCAGTTTTTATTACATTTGAAATTTGCAATGCTCTTTAGAACAGTTATAAATTCAGGCTTTAGTGAGCAAATGTCATCCTCTTAATCTCTGAAAGACAGTCCAACTGGGCCAGTGAGCTATGAGTAGATTCACAGAGGAGGGGTTAATATTACACATTTAAAGGGGCGATGGCAAAACATTCGTTTGTACCACTACAACGTGTTGCCAGTGATTAAGCAAAGGAAGGCAGTCGGTATAGGGGGTGCTCATTACAGAGGTTGAAACGACTTTAGCCACAATTATTGGGCCATCATACTGTTAAAATAGACATGTGTAAAGCCAAAGCTCACAGGTTTTGGGCTGGCTTTGTGCCGGACTATGAGAGAACCTCCTGTCATCTTACTAGAGCTACCACAGGACACATTGGATGCTGCCTTCACCTGCTTCCTTCCTGTTCCTGTCCTATCTGTCTTATAGTAAATACCACAGTTAAAAGTAGTGCTTATATTTTTTCTCTCGGACAATGAGACTGTCCTAATACTACTTCCTCTTGATCATGTCCAGGCTCAGAGATATGTCTCACTCAGACTCATCATACATCGTAGGTGAAACATAACAGGGAGAGCCTTTTCCCATCAAAATGTTGGGAATGTTGCTTACAGGAATTGTTAAGAAGAACGTTTTGAGCATGGCTGTTAAAAATGGCAGTGTTTTTAATGAGAACGTTTCACTAACAGACCATTTACTAACTAACGTGATGATGCAATTAACGTATTCTTAAAAACACATTCTAAATGTTAAGTACAATTTCTGATATATTTTAAGATGTCAATATTCCCTGCAATGGACCAGCGATGCACATCAGTGTGTTTTCTGATGTATGCCAAGACCGTCCCTTTAAATAGATCCAGAATAAAATGGGTAGAAGGTGATGGTGAGAAAGCAGAGAATGGGAAGTGAGATGGCAGCCTGCCATGGTACGCATTACATTCAGCGTGGAAGTCTGCTGCATTGATCAGAGATGTGAGGAGCAGGGTGATAACAGGTTTAGAGCTCCTTAAAAATTGCCAATTACCACCTTAAAATGTCAGAGGTGACATGATGAAGAACTCTAAACGAAGAGTTGTATTAGAAGTTCATGATTACTGAGAAAGTCAGTATGTAAAGCTGATACTGAAATTGCCATCACTTACAGTAATCTTGTAGATGAAACAACTGAAACATACAGTGATTATGTGTTCGCACTGCTGCTGCGCTAGCAGCATTTTCACCGCCTATATTGAGTATGTCACCCTGAGAAGGGGTTCACCAAAACAATGTTTCCCATGTTTAATGATTCTGGGATATGTTTTATTTATTGTTTTTGCATGCCAGCTGCTGTGATTACTGTTCTAAGTAGTGACTCAAATTTTACATTTATTAATCTAGAATACCCCAATAATTAGTGCATAGAAATAGGATGTTATTAAGTGTTATCTTAGTTTTATGCCAAATCACAAGGTCATTTGTTAATACTAAAGAGAAACCACCTGTAATGGCAATATCAGGACTTTTCATCTTTTTTCCCTTTTTTACTCTCTCTGTTTTACAGAATGTCTTGCAGTATCTTCATGATCTCTCTCACCTGCTTTATCTCCTTCTCATGCTGAATTACACTAAATTCCTGCATCCCTGCATGATGCACACAGCGTTCAGTGATCTCTGATCTACACAAGTCTGAAGCAATTGTATGATAGGTTTTCAAATCACAGAACAGTCGTCTTACTCCTCGTCGATCCCCAAAGAGTTTTAGTATTGAGTAACAAGGGCAAATAAGTGAGTCAAACTGTATGTGATCTTCAGTTTGACTGCAGAGTCGAAGGAGGAGCCTAGAGAAGCACGGGCACAGTCACTTTGCCGCCTCAGTGAATGGCAAGAAGTCATGAAAGCATATTGATACTGAAACCCACTACAGCATGGTAACAGTTATGACAATGACCAGCACTGGCAAAATTCCAGCAACAGCCATTTTTAAAAATAACTTATTTAAACTCCTAAACAGTAGTTTGCTTTGAATCTCCAATGTGCCATTAATACCATTTTACCCACATTTAACAAAGACTTAATTGGTTATAATTAAAAAACAGTTTTCATTAAAATAAAAATGTACCTTACTCCTGAAAATGACTGGAAAATAGGGGACCTATTTCCATAATTTTCTATGGGGGCATCCCTACTTGGTTCTGTATATTCAAAATGCTACCTACTGTTTCAGCTCACCTGGAGATTGGGCAGGATGTCCTTTCTAATGTGCAAAGTCCACTGAACACCACTGCATGTATATACACAAGGATAAGCTTTCAATATTATTTCTCAGCTGTTTCTTCTAGCGCTAAACTATTTTACCATATTTAACCACTAAATACAATTAATGTCAAATGATGTAGGTGGAGCTAAGAAGTATTTATTTTTTAATTTCCTTGATTTTCATTTGTTATAGCACTAGATTAAAATTCATCATACGCTATAGTGGGTATCAGAAAAGTAATATACAACCTCTGGCAAATTGTTTGAGTTTGTACTTAATCAAAAATCATAGAGACATGACTCACATTTTTTACAACTATCTGGCATTAACAAAACAGAAAAGAAATAAATAGAATTGCTGTAGTCAGTCACAATTGTGTTTTTAGATCAAGTAAAGGAAAACTTCACTTCATATTCTCTGAGGCATGGACTTAACTAATGACAAACACTATTTTTTTATCAATCCGTCTCCAACTGTCTGTTATTGCTGTTGCCAGATCAGCTTTGCAGGTTGGAACCTTGTTATTGAGATTTTCAACTGGATTGAGATCTGGACTATTTGCTGGCCATGCCATTGACATTATATGTCTTGATTGAAGAAATGTTTTCATATCCTTTACTTTATGGCAAGATGCTTTATTATCAAGTCATCAATATTATAAGTCATCATCACCAAACATTTCAGCTGATGGAATGTCCAAATGTCTAAAAAAGTCCAAAATTTCATTGTAGACTTCAGCATTTATTGAAGATGTAATGACTGTCATCTCCCCAGTGCCTTTACCTGACATGCAGCCCCATATCATCAATGACTGTGTAAATTTGCATGTTTTCTTTATCATTTTAGTCATCTTTATAAATTTCATTGGACTGGCACCAAACAAACGTTCCAACATCATCACCCTGCCCAGTGCAGATCGAAATTCATCAAAAGGTTGGAATTTAAACAAAATTGAAAAAAAAAGGTTTAGTGACATGTCTTCGTGATTAACATTTTTCTACAAATTTATACAATTAAGATCTTACAAAGCTGCTAACAGACGATGTTCTGTTATAAAAGCTGCTATACAAATAAATTTGATTTGGCTTATAAAACCTGAATATATTTCTGGTATTATTTTAATATCAAACATTAATATTAAAGTTTAAGGAATAATGATAATTGAATAATTAAAGGGTCGATTATGATAATATTGTCGATATTTTAAAAAGACTGCTTGTCAAAGTGATGTGTATTATTTTATTTCCAAATGCATATTTATAACAGTAACAAATAAAAACTTTATGGGTAAGAGTTTTATGAATATTACATAATAAATGAATGGACAACTAAATCTGGACAAAAGTTCATTTTTCATATTATTCGATACAATTTAAAGCATTAAGATAATAGCTTGAAATGTAGCCAGTAATTGCTTACATTTTATGGCACAAATATCCTCATTCAACGATTGAAATTATGAAAGCTAGATTAAAAACTTGAATTTAGTGGGAAAACACCAATGCCGAGCGGCAGGAGGTACAGGAGCATAAGGACCAGAACCAGCCGGTTCAGAGACAGCTTCTTTCCCCG